>PVMI01055261.1:0-58861 GCA_008528875.1 Aulacorthum solani | reverse complement strand
CAACGAAATAGAAGTAAGGGACATCATGGGAAAGTATTCGACTGATGTCATAGGCACTTGCGCTTTTGGACTCAAGTTGAACACCATAAACGATGACGAATCCCTATTTCGTAAGTACGGAAAATTGATATTCACACCTTCACTAAGAATACTTTTCAGAGAATTGTGTGTGTTGATTAGTCCGGCACTTTTGAAATTTGTAAAAGTGAAAGATTTTCCAAGGGACGCGACCGACTTTTTTCATGCGGCATTTAAAGAAACGATAACGCATAGACTTGAAAATAATATAGTCAGAAATGACTTAGTTAATTGTTTAATGCAAGCCAGAAATGATTTAGTTTTGAGTACAGATTTGCCTAAACATGGTAAGATATATTTTCATTAAAAATAGTTAGAAAAGCAATAATTGTATACAATTTTAAAAAATTGTTGTAGAAAAATTTACCGAATCACAAATCGTAGCAAATGCATTTATAATGTTTGCCGCTGGTTTTGAAACTGTATCCACTACTGTAAGTTATTGCTTATATGAATTAGCAATAAATAAATCTGTTCAAGACAAAGTACGCCAAGAGATTCAATTACAACTGTCCAAAAATGAAGGACAAACTAAACATGAGTTTTTGATGGATCTTAATTACTTGGATATGGCTATAGCGGGTAATTTTTTTATTATAAAACTATTCTATAATATTAAATTATTTTAAAATGATGAATAAGTTGAGTTGTGGAAAAAGTGTGTTTGTAAATTCGTGTTATAACTATTTAATTTACTGTTTATTGACATCATTATTAATTATTTAAAAATTAATTTCAAACAATTTCTTCATCACTCACCAGTTCTTGCTCATTAATCTTATTATTTTGATATTTTATAAAACAAATATTTTCACTATAATTGGTACTTTTTGGATAATAATCATATTTATCAAACTTAATTTTGGTACATTGTATTTTTTTTTAAATTTAAATTGTAATTATTCGAACAATCATCTAATGGGGTAATAATATTTTTAAAAAATGTAAAAGTGTGTGTGTGTGTGTGTGCGAGCGCGCGAGTGTTTGTCATTAAATAGTAGCTCTTATAGCACGATCTAAGATAGTATGGTTGCCCTTCGACTACTGTAAAATGTCTTATCCAACACCCATCAGTATGAATATAGCAAGAGTCACGTGAGTGATGTTACTATTTTGCTTAAATGGAACCCTACTATGATAAAAATTATTTATATTAACCAATAATCAAAATGTATTGGTAGAAGTTTTCACTTCTGTCTACTGTTACAATACAGTAATATATGCTATTTACTGTATGCATTTTATAATAAATAATAATATGTTTAACAATTAAATCAAAATAAAATAACTATTACATTTTTTTAGAAACCCTCCGTAAATACCCTCCACTGGTATTTTTGTTAAGAAAAGCATCACAAACATATCGATTACCCAACGATTCATTAATAATTGAAAAGGACCAAAAAATATTAATTCCGGTATATGCGCTGCATCACGATAGTAAATATTACCCAGAGCCTGAAAAGTTTATTCCTGAAAGATTTTCAGCTGAAGAAAAAGCTAAAAGGCCAAATGGTATTTATCTCCCATTTGGCGATGGACCTCGAATTTGTATAGGTGGAGTATATTTTTAAATGGAATATTAAAATGCAATAAATTTATATAATTTTTAAATTTCTAGGAAAACGTTTCGCGGAGATGGAAATGAAATTGGCTTTAGTTGAAATGTTAACCAAATTTGAAGTACTTCCATGTGAAAAAACAGAAATTCCTCTAAAATATTCTAATAAAATTATAACACTGATGCCAAAACACGGAATTTGGCTAACATTTAAAAGAATTAATTGACCAAGTATTATTATATAATATGGAATAAAAAAAAAACTGATGTTTTAAATAATCATAAACTGGATAATGTTGAATGGTAATAGAAATTTATTTTATTTTTTGTTTATAGATATTTCTAACACCACTCCCTGGCTAAGTTCAATAAATTATAAAATAAAATGAATTAACTTTATAATTATAGTATACAAAAGATAACAAAATTAAATATTACTAATTATTTTAAATTTAAATATCCAATTTTTGAACTTGAAATACGAGTAAAAAAATTATGACTTAATAGTTTTTTAAAATTTAAGTTTATGCAAAAAATCAAATAACAAATCTTCTATCAAAGTAAAGAGTCGAAGCAAATAATATTAGTATTAAACATTTTATACATTTTTAACTAAAAAATAATTCTTGTGATTTTGTCACTTTTGTCAATATTTTAAGTTCAACACTTGAAAAGTAAATTCTGAGTATGTATTTTCAAATATCAAAACAACAAGACGTATTAAAAGTTAGAAGTGATTAAGTAATTAAATGTTAATATTGTAACCATGCATACAAAGATTTCTATTTATCAATTTATCATTATCAAACATCTAAAATCCATAATTTTTATATTTATTACTCATATATATATTTATCATGTATTATAATAGCTGAAAATGGTTAATATTTAATAAATATCATATTTCCCAAAGTTCACAGATTGAAAATTATACTCATGGAATAATCAAAATGTTCAAACTAAAAATAAATTAAATCAAACTTTTTATTTAAATACAGATATATATTAATAAATATTATAACGTCTACTGTTATTTATTACTTTGAAGAAACCCCGAAGCTGTTCAAATAAAAATAAAAGTATATAATATAGTATCAAGTTTCTAATGCTACCTACTTAATATAGATTTTAATAAAACTTTTTTGTGAAATAAAAGTTTTTAAAACATCGTAATCCGTAGAGTAATATTAGATCAATAACCAAGTATATATTTTATGTATTTTATATTATTAATAAAATAAAAATTATACAATTTGCTCTTATTATTTTATTTTGTTACCTATTTATGCAAAACATTAGTAACATTTCATATAACATTAAACATATTCATATACGATTCGTCGTCGAATAACAATGGATTTAACTGATCCAGGTACCTAACCTAACCTAATCTAACCTAGATACCTAAGTATTTACCTAACTAATGTATAATAAATAATAATCTACAAATTAGTTTCTTCCGCTTTTTTAAGATTTCTTCAGATAAGAATTCAAAAGTATTTTTTCCGTTGATTTATAACTAATGCTGCTTTCATATTTTTCTTTGAACAAACACAAGTTATTTCAGTAATGGTTTTGGAAAATAAATATGGCAATGGCGGTATAAATCTCAAAACCGATCCTTCTGGGACACGATTATGCAAACATTTTAAATATATAGTTGACACGTTTTCCAGTCAAACAACGATAATAAATAAATCAAGATATAGTCACTTATATTATATGATAAATGTAAAATCGATCGTTAAACATTTGTTGAGAGAATGGCAAGCTGATGAAACCAACACTTACCGTACTATCGATGTACGAACTATTGCATTCTAAATTGGCACAATAAAACGTTACGGTAACTTCGAAACAATGCATATCACGAAAGTTTTCTTTTGAACATTATTCGTTTATTTGCCACACGATAACCAAGTGTGTAAACGTTTTATTGTAAGCTCGCTGTTTACTGACGACTGGACCATAGCCAAAATAAATAATACTCTTTCTAAGGCTATTTACACAAGCATTCGTCACAGCTACAGTCGTTTGAATCCAAATTAGCTGTTGAAGAATACCTAGTCCGAATTGACTAGAACTATAGTGGTCAGCAACCTTTCCTAATAAGTGAGCCACATCAAAAATTTTAAATATCTGGCAATCGACTACTATTGTTTTAGGTGTATTAATAAATTATTTATATTATTACCTACATGCAGCATAGTAATTGTATAGTGATTTTATTTTCTTTCATTATTTCTAAATCAAAATTCGGAAAATTGTATGTATTTCTTCGTTGACAAAAACTTTGCTTTGTATATAAATCTTAAAAGTGTGTTTAAGTCTTGAACTTTAAGATTACGTAAGTTATCCAATTAAGAAAGCTCTTAAATCAGGTAAAAATGATAAAAATAAACTTACCTTCTTTGGCAATGTCCAATCAAATATTTCTCTGACTTTCCAATTTGGTAAACATATTACAATTTGTAATAGTCACCTCATAAAAGTTAATTATTGTTGGTGGAATTTTATACGATAAAATCCCACTAAAGCCTAAATTACTAAATTATCCTAGCAATCAAATATTTCTGTTCATGTACATTTTAACAACAGAAATCTATAAATTGTGTTGCAATTTGGGAGTTTTAATTACATCCTGTGTCCTATTGAGATTTAAAGCATCCATCGGTCCTTGGCTTTAGGCCATCAGATCTGCAGGCCAGCCTGATAAGCCAAAAATTCAGTCCATTTGTTGTACGCCTAGTGCTAACAACGCAACTGAATATACATTGTATATTCATAAATTAAAATATAGCACGTCAAAGCAAAAACGATAAATTTCAAGAAATAATTTATAATTTTTTACGTGATTCAGAATCCTCATTAATATATCCATTGCCTGTTGTATGATAAGAACATTTTCTGTTATCAATTAATGATGTATAAAATAAAATATAATATATAAGTGTCAACTGATATGTAATATTTTAACAAGAGCACATGTTAAGTGTACTAACTACTAATTATTAAATAAAGTGTTAAATAAATATTAAAAGTGTGTAATATAATATTCATTAATCGTAATAGAATGTACAACATAAAACATTGCCTAAGTAGTATATAGAACTTAGTATATAACTACTTGTACATAAGAGTGTAATAGAAATATCCTCGGAAATATCTGAAAAAGAAATTGGTGCTATAGTTAAACGTATGACAAAAATTGTGAACATTGTAATATGGATGATAAACAATTAAAGAAATATATTTATTTCATATTACATTTGCTAAAAATAATATTTTGAAACAGTTATTTCAAATCAATTTACTCCAAAAAAGTTATACTTTAAAAAATTCTATAAAAATAACTATTTGACTTAGATAAATGTTTGCCAACAAAATTTTTCTTATAATTAGATTTAGAAACTGGCATTTTTAAAATTTTTCAGTTTTCAGTTTTGAAGAGTAAAAATAAAAAAGTGTATATTATAAATATTAATTACATCGAAAGTGTTTATAAATTGTAAAAAAATAACATTTTAAAATATTGATCATAACAAAAGTTATTGCATTAATCAGTAACTTATGTTATACCATGTACTCTATAGAGCTACAATAGTTATACTGCAGTGTTCAATTATTGTAAGTATAAAAAATTCGTCTAACAACAAAATTTAGTTAAAAATATAAAATCTTTATATAATTTTTTAGCATTAGTAAGTTGATAAGTTTTTAAATATAATGAAATACATTTAATACAACTGCAATTGTGTTGTATGGTAGCCGCTGTTAAGCAATCAGTTAAACGATTTGAAAATCGGAAATAAAGCATATTAGTCGTGGCAGAGCAATCAAACGGTGACCTAGATGCTTTCGTTCAATTAACGGCCCTGAAGTGTATTTTCGAGCCTTTTTCTGAGAAGTTTACAAACGGGATAATAGCTTCAATAGTCATATATACCTAACGGAACAAAAACAGAGACTATTTCATCTGAATGTTTGTATTAAAAATAACTTAAGGGTACGTCAATTCGCATACGTGCATATAGTTATTCTATAAGACACAATATTTAAATTATCTATACATTTAGTAGCTGAGAAATAATACAATTTGATAAAAAACTTTTGTGAAAATCCTCATTACATAATTTTACTTGCTTAATAAGGGATAAAAAGTTTAATAGGATAGTCTTAGATACGCATCTATGTAGTAAAATTACGTGTTGGCGCATTATTAACATAATTTTGTATTCAGGTCTAACGGTTATTCAAGAATATAATGTAGCCAAATAAACACTAATCTTTAAGGTAAACACGTAACACGCTTATCGGTGTGCAACGCTCTAATGAATGAGAATTACATAGAATTACCTAGCTTGAACTTTTCTTTTGCTCAAACTCATACAAATGTTATAGGTAAAGTATAGTACATACAAACAGGACATTTCAAATGTCACAGGAGGATGAACTTAATGAGTGTGATATTAATTCGGAGGACAATTTAAACGATATTTCCTTTGAGATTAAACGTTAACTACATCTATTAACACACAATTTGCAGCAAGTACAATTTACAATATTTTTTTTGTTGACAAATGCTTATAAATCGTTCACATTTCGTACTGATTCCAATTGCTGTTAAATTAAAAACGAAATAAATCTGATTTCCTAGTGAAATTAATGTACAGTCATTAATATTATTATTGGAATTTGATCGATCTATGTGGATTTCCATGTGTGCAATTCCATTTACGATGTTTAATTACTTTCTCATAAGATTATTTTGCTATTCTGAAATGTTCAATACGTCAAATAAGTCTAAGATTTAAGTGTATAAAATTAAGTGTATGAAAAAGAAGGCGAAATGCTGATAACAATCATATAGTATGTCATACTGTCCCAATAACGACACTGATCACATCAGTGGAATGCTCAGCTTTTTTGAAAGGGGATGTTTTTACTATTCACAGACATACATACATTCATTGCTTCGTCATATATTTTATATGACAAAAATAAGCTAAAAGCGGAGGAGGGGATCATCCCGCCGTGAGCACGCCCATGTATCACATAGACCTTTAGTGAAATAAATTGTTTTCTTTTACAGCGTTTATAATAAATTATGATATCTATAATTTTACACAGATTAAACTACAAAACATGAGTAAATTAAGATGGAATAAATTATTAGATTTATAACAGAATTGGCCGAAGGATCAGTGGTGTACAAGATGTCAGAAGATTAATATATAAAGAAAAGAAATAAGCAAATACGGGTATACAATTTATTATAATACCCTCTTACTAGTCTTACCTCTTTGAAAGAATTTTGATGAAAATTAAATCAATGTAATCTACTTGACTTTAAATAATTACATTAGGTAAAAATAAAGAACTAAGGTAAAAAAAATGTCCCTATTTATTCTAAATAATCAAATCCTAGTTTATAGTAGTTTTTATAATATTATTTAATTCTCTGAGAAAGTACTGGAGAAAAAAATTATAGGGATATAGCTCGTTCACACAATAAGAACAAACACATGTTTTGCTCCAATAGAAAACTAAAAAAAAATAATAATAATAACTTGTGTAAGTACTTGTTTGTACATTTTTAACAACATACAAAATATAATATCTATGTATAATTTTACCTGTGTATTATGTAAAAAAAAAAATAAGTAATAACAATCGTAAACAGAAATATTCCATATTCTATATTGCCACATACATATATTACTCCCCTGAGAGTTGGAGTCGTAGAGGTAAGTTTGAAAAATAATGACAATGGAAACAATATTTGCTTACAATTAATGTGTGTCTTTTTTGATGAATTGTGAAAACATATCATTTTTTTTTTTTTTGTATTTCAATGGTATTATTTAGGTAATTCTCTCACGGTGTTGAATATATATGTGGTATAGGTAGATTATATTATGAAATTGAGTATTTCACCTCGAGGTTGTATAATATTGATGTACCACTGGTAAATTAATGCAGTTTTTTCACTTTTGTAAATTTTATTAAACGTCTACATAGGTCATTATACATTTTGAATAAAATTGTTAAGGATTTTTTCTATTTTGGTGAAGTATTTCATTCTCAGAAATTTTACAAACCAACGGTAGCATACAATATAGAAAAATCAATATTCAAATTTTCAGAAAATGTACCTACCGAGTGTTTGCAGTCAAACGACTTACAAATTCGTTTTATAAATTGAACCTATAGGAGTGTTCAATCATTTTGTAATCCTATAATGATTATAAAATAGTATAGGTTCTTAATTATTTTTATATAAACAAAAATTAAGTTCGGTTTCATATTTTTTTACATAATAATATATTTTTTACAGATTGTGTATGATTCAAAACATAAAAAACTATATAACAAAATAAAAAAAGATAAATGCAAAATATGTGGGAAAAATTCAAATGTTTTGAATAATGTATACGACAAAAAACTTTAGAATAGGATAATTGTCAATAAATTATTAAGTATTCTATGATTTATAAAGTCAAAGGAAAAGGTATATTTTAAACCCGTTTTTACTAAATCTATAATTCATTTTATTCATGACTACCTATCATGAATAATATTATGTATTATAAATAAATAAAAGTAGTTGAATAGATGATCCCGTAGTTTTTAAAAAAAAATTTAACCTGACATAAGAATAATATTATAACCCACGATAATTCAACATAATAACGAACAATAGTAGCACAATTATCCATGGTAGGTAGTAATTACATTTTTCAATACCTAATTGGAAGATAAAAAATACCTACGAATTATTTTTTTAATTTTACTTTTTTTTTTTTTAAATTAATAATCTCTGCTCATTTGATTTTAAAAAAACATGTAGCATTAAATATTTTTTATACATAGAGATTTTAATGTAAATTATTTTTCATTTCATACACTTTTAACATTTTTACATAATTTTAAGGTAATCAAAAACAATGATTTTCAATTTCTTACTTTATTAGTTCAATTTAAATACTTATAAAGTTATAACTAATTAAAAATAAGTTCAAAGTCAAATATATTTTTATATGCACTAAAAAATTCTGAAAAAATATTCTGTTGTGGAATAGAAAACTAAAAATGTGTAATTTCGTTAAACAAATTAAAAATGTATAACAAATAGTAAATAATATATTTCTTTTTTTAAATGTAGTTTAGTAACGAATTAAATTTATGTAAAAAAAAGTATTTCATAAAAATGAATCGTTTTTTAATGAATGCGTGTGTTACGTTAAAATAATCACTCAGTAGGTAGGCAAATATTCTGCATACCTACTAAATGAATAAATTATCACATCACGAAAGACTTAGAATAAAACGATAGAACATTATGGGACAATTATTGGAGGTTATGTAAGAAATTAACTAATTAATAAAATAATAAATGTGAAAATTGACTTTTGGGAAAACGACTGACAACATTATTTATTAAAAAATAATTTATAACGTTGGACTATCATAGTTCCTCGCCGGATAAAAGCGACTAGTCTGTAGCAGAAAAAAGTGGAAAAAATATAGGTATACCTATACATAATACAATGAAACTTCGGTATCTCAAAGTATCAAGGGACCGAAAAAATAATTTGACACATCGAAACATTGAGTTAGCGAGTAATTTAAAATATGTGAATGACCGAATGATCGGGACTGAAAAAAATTGATGTACAAAAACTTCGAGACGTCGAGGTTCCGCTGAATTATGCAGCAGTCCATTGCAGTGTGATACATTGATCTCAAAAATTCCATAATATTTTATTATATTGTAAGTTGAAACAAACAGAAAAGCTGCATTCATAATGTATTATTATAAGGGGAAATACTCTAATAAAGTTGTGGTTGTTGTTTCACATTTGAAATCTCGTAAACACGTTGATTCTTTTAGAGTTGTGAATTGTGATACATGAATATAATATTATTATGATCGTAGGTACTATCGTACAAGTATGTATATTTTGACTGTATAATAAGCGTAAACTTACTTAATTATTATTCGCGAATAGTTGTATAAAAAACATGTTATGATAATAATATGTAGCATGGTATTACACAATGTTAAAAAGGATTGTATACGAACAAAATATTGTAGACATACAATGTAATAGGTAGTAGGTTTTTGTTATTATTGAATTCCGTTGTTTAAACGCTCACAGTAGAAAATATACTTGTGGTTGTCACGATTATAATTAATATAATAATATAGAATTGATGAAGACTCAAATATAATATTTTGTAAAAACTTAATTTTTAGATTTTGAAATATCTAGTTTGTTGAGGACGACTCTGAAACTTATCCCAAAACAATTTCTTAATCAATTAATATAATAATATGCAATTCATATTATATTATATTATAGTTATACCTATTCATAAGAATAGTTTTAATTTATATATTTTAGGAAAGATTATAAGTTTATAATTCTGGACATAAACATTAAGTCTGACACCTTTGGTTCACAACTTTAATTATAATGTCTACGATGGTAAATTAATGCACATTTCAAAGAATGAACATGTGCATACAAAAACGCATATTTATATAATTTCTGGTAAAAATACAATTTTCCTCAGACTTATTCCTGAGCAGATTGTAAAAGAGCACCTATGAAAATATTAAATTCAACTTGTAATATTTTCAATACAAAATCAATATCACTAAATAAAACTTGGTCTCATTGACATGCCACGTGACCAACTGTATGTTTGTATAATCTTTTAGTATTTGAAGTAGCTTATAGTACTCTGGTTAAAAAAAGTTTTGAAGTTGTTTATTATACTACTGAGTCAATATATTTAAAATATGTTAATGTTCATAACTGGAAAAAATATCAACAGTTTAAAAAAAAAAATTACCAAAACCCAAATAACTACGTTTTCCCGTTCATTATTTGAATATTAAATTAAAAATATAACTTTTCTCGGATATTACACTGAACTGCTGGCAGTGGCGTCTATAAGAAATGAAACAGTTAGCAGGTGTGGTATATGTACATTATACACACTAATATTATGCGTATGACAGAAATAATATTTACTATAATATTGGTTAATATTATTATTATTATTGTAAGAGCCGTGTGCGTCGGTGGTTAGGCTTTCAGTGTACATTACACCAGTATAAGGACTAGAGGGTGGAGAGGGAGCCACACCAGTTGCGAGAGCAATTCATTAATTTACATTTCAACCCCTCACCGCCCTCACCACCATCATCCCCGCCACAACCTCTGCCACCGCCAACGTTATTCTCCGCTTAGGACGACGACACCGTCGATCCCTCCCACTCACCCGTCAATCGCCACCCACCACCGTTGATCACTGCCCTCCACGTCGTCGATTACTACCCTTTCACCCAGCCACTCTGTCCCTCCACACTGACTACACGCATCCAAAACGCATAACCCACTCACCCCCACCCGCAACTCGCGTCTGCCTGTGTTCGGGGCGCCGTTCTCGCCCATCTCGTTCACAGCCCTCGTGCGAATATTAATGATCTAAAAATGTCACTTTGTGTGTGCGTGTGACAGGTACGTCGCTCATCTGTGGAGGCGAGGCAAGCGGAAACTGATCAAAAAGTATCGGGTATGGATGCTGCGACGGCAGACCGAAAGGGAGGAAAAGGCGCAGCGGCAGAGCGCCACCACCGTCGCGCTCCTATCGCTCAACACTAATAACAACGACAAAAATGGTAAGGGAAAAAAGACGCGACGTCGTCTCTGGCGATATGAATGATAACAACAATAATAAATAGTAGGTATGTGGGTAGTGGGTAGTGGGTACCTACACCGATGATAATAATAACGACGGTGGAAATGACGATAATGGACGAGCAAAGTCGATGAGCCTTCATAAATTTGTATTTGCCCGCGATCCTGCAGCTATCTACTGTAATCACATTTCGGCGTCAATATTATTTTGTTTGTTAACTGATCACTAGTATAAAATTATCACCTTAATAATATATCTAAAAAAATTACAGTTACTATCAGCATCATAAATTATTATCTCGTAAAAAATTACGTTAGAAAATAATATGAACAAGGGTTGTTTTTAAAATTGTTTTCAAAATTTCATCACATTCATTTTTTTTGTGTCTTACTCTTGTTTTAACTATAGTTTTTTTTTCGAGACCACAAAATATTCCGGTAGGTATATTTTTTTCTTCTATACATTCTGATCAGCAGACAATACGTACGCGTACCAATTGTACCTCCGAGCCACCAGACAAAATGCAAAAGTGCTTTACACGTAATTGAATTTCAGAAAAAAAATACGATAAATACGAAAGGGCGGCAGCCATCATATATAACTAAAATAATATCAAATTAAATGGGTTTTTCCAAATAGATTCTTTATGTTTCAGAGTTAATTAAATCATACCTATGTCTTAGAAATGGATAACATAAAATATGAACCAATTATGTATATTTTAGCCTTTGTACAACATCGTTCAATATTTTATAATCACTTCACATTTAAACATTATAATATTATAGATATTAAATAAAAAGGGTGAGTCGCGAGAGATCAGATTGTTAGGGTATAAGAAATAATATAATATTTAAAAATTTGTTAAATAAAAATAAATACGTTTAATAAAAATGAAAAGGGTCTATTTTTTTCTCGGATTATCTTACTATCTCATTCAGTTCTATTTTTATAAACGAATTGTGTATACCGATAACATTATTCTAGTGAAAATGAAATTAATGAAAACTCAGAATAAGACAACACTTTAACCGTCTGGAACTGAATAATTGTATAGAATTGAATATAGATACTAACACATTTTACCATCTTAGCTACGATTACAATTACAATTTATGTAGCTGAAATACGTTAAATTTATTTAGTCCACATGTTATTATAAGACATTTTTACGATAAGATAAGAATTAAACTGCAGTGTTACAAAATATACATTATTTTTATCATTTTTCGTATGAAACAATTTTAATATTTTAGAGTTTCTAATCTCCGTTCACAATTTACTCTAGTGTTAAAATGTTTTGTATACTACACAGTACACATGCTCCTAGAATACTTCGATATTAAAAAAGAAACACTATTATAGGTAGGTACCGTATAGAATGATCAAACTTTTAACCAGACTTAAATGAGGAAAACGTTATAAATAAAGTTGTTCTATACAAACATTGATTAATATACGAAAGTTTCACACCCGACCAATTTGTCTCTTGAGACCCGAAACGTTACTCAAAAACTGACAAACTTATGTGAAACCAAAAAAACAAAGGTTTAATAAATCAATTTTAAGTATTTTTCAAACATTATAGAGCAATATTAATAGAAGCATAAAAACAGTTAATTTTATAGAAACAAATGACAATAAGTACGGAAATGGAGCAAGAAACGGTGATGAAGAATCGTCTCAGCCAATGCTCCGGTTTATGGATAATGCTCAAATCGATTCGGTGAGTAATTATAATAATATTATTATACTTAGGTACTACTAACTATTAAATATTTTTAATTGCATCCTTTTTTTTAATAATAATAATTATTTTATCTTTTATCGTATTTTTATGGGTCTTGGAGTTAATTATTATGGCACATTAAACGTCTTACCTGCTGAAACATTTAATACCAATAATGTTTATGATTCGAACCTTTTAAGCTCCTCTATTTTATGTACCAACTCAATGAATCTAAACTCAAAATAATAATTTAAAATTGACTTGCAACAAAGTTTTCAAAATGCAAAGCTCGCATGTAATATTTATTGTGCTACATCGTTTACGAAACTTAACTTATGTAAAACTAATAAAATAAAATATATATACTTTATCCAGCTATTTCGATACATTTCGAAAGATTGTGTTCTTTTGTACAGCGTTAAACGTCCGAATATATTATACATGATAAATAACGTACATTTGCAAACAAACAGCAGCGAAAACGATAGCGTAACTCGATTTTCCGATAATGTTCACAATTTATCAACATCGATGATAACAATAATAATTAATGACGATACTTCAGGTTCATAAAAATATATAATCGAATATCATTTTACGTAGGTGTATAATATTTTAATATTACGTTTAAAAAAAGGATCGCACGTAAAAAATATATTATGATTTTGCGACCTAATTTATTTTCTTTTTTTTAACTCCTCAACAACTCCGCGACGCCATCGATATTATGTTTTAGCCTGTACTCGCATAAAATATTAATCTAACAGCTATAGACACGGCATAGGTATAAATGCTGTTTTGGAGTATAAAAACTTAAAACGTAGTTAAAACTTAAAACAGAGTATTGATATATAATATTATTATTATCATCATTATTAATAAAATCACTATACAGTAGTTGTCACTAGTCGGTCGTTATATATTATTATATTATTATTATGTAGTATTACCGCATGAACCGCACGTACATTACGACAAGATTAAACATATCACAGTAAATATCGGCATACTTTTTAAGTATGTAAATACAACTTTTGTGATTCAAATACACTTTAAATACTTAATGTATTGTAGTTTTAAATTTAAAATATAAGTTAGATACTGAAAAACCAAGTATATACTATAACTCCACGGGGATGTGGTTAGAAGTCCACTGTCGTGACTTAATTTAAAAAAAAATATTTTATCATATCATAAATTTATAATGTCGTAAAATTATAAAATATATTTTACCAAAAAAACACTCACCTATATAGACACATTCTGATCCTGAAGAATTCATATATACTAATAACCAGTAAGTACCTACTGACAAATATTTAAAATATTATTTTGAATTTATATTTATTTTTTTTTATGGGATTGCCTCCAAGCAATCTCAAAGAGGTATCTTCTCAAGTGCACATGTTAATTATTAAATATATCATGTAAACAGAAATTCTCACTGTAAATATTGTAATTTTTTTTATAAAAAATAATTTTTATTTAAATACTTTTTAATTCAAGTTTAAGGAGTTATAACACACGTTCATATTATATATTATATAGGACATGGGTACTACATGTCTCTATAATGCTGTCTACACAATAGAATACGCGATAACATAATATTATTTTAATAATATGTAGGTGTAGGTATACTAGCTTTCAAGTTATAAAAACGATTTTTCTACAATTGTATAATAGTATAATACTAATGTGGACCGAAATAATAATTTAATAATTTCGTGTGCTTATAATATGACGTGTATGTGTGTGTGTGTGTTTAAGAGAGAAAGTGAGAGAGAGTGAATGACGTGTGTTGCCGGTGGTTTTGCATACGATATAATATATTACAGAACGCAATAATATATCCTACGACAGTGACGATGTTTGATGGGCAGTGGCGTACGAATCACACACATATATATAATGTGTGTGTGCGCGCGTGTCTGTGTATGTAATTATTTATGTGTTTCCCTGCAGCGCTCCTCGACCCTTTGATGGGTGGGGGGGAGGGAGAGGTGGCGGGCAACACACTCTTGACCCGAATAAAAAATTAGGGTTTTTTTTTCTTTTTAATTTTTCCCACCGTTGCTCCTTTTCTAGAGCGGGAACCTCCTAAGTCCGGGGTCGACATCCAGCAACGGCGGAATCGTGTCAAGGAGACGGAGCGTCGTAGTGGCTTTCAGCGACGAACTAATTACCAGGAGTGGTCCCGCCGCCACTACTGCCGCCGCCGCCGCCGCTGCCGCTGCCGCCGCTGCTGCCGCTGCATCTGCCGCCGCCGATGCCGGTGCTTCGTCCGCTGCGGTAACGACGTCCACTGCCTCCACTGCTACCACCACCACCGCTGCCACCGCCGGCACTGCCTCTGCAAACGTCGCACTTTGTTCGACCGAGAAGACGACGCAGACGGTCGAAGGGACAGCGTGGAACGCGTCTGCTACCTCCGCCAGTACCGCCATAGTAGCACTGGTAAATCACAGAACCGCAAATACTGAAATACCACACACAAACACACTGACACCCACGCACGCTCACACACACCCACACACCCACACACGTACACGTGCACGATTCACAGAAACTCGTATACTCACGCACGAACGACTACGACTGCGATCTAAATCACTATAATGTATAATATATTGTGTGTATCGTGGTGGTGGTACCCATGTCGTGTTGAAAGAGGCCGTAGACGACGATCGACCGTATAGAACGAAAAGTCAGGAGAGCAAGAAGCAAGTAGAACTTCAAGAAGCCAAAAGAAGAAGTCTGACTTTCGCAAATCGTTTTTCATCTATTAATAATACTTTTATAATAAATTGTCGGTGTACGTACCAATAATTTTTTAACTGAATATCGCGTGTAGTCTACATAATATCGGAAACATATTTTGATGTATCATAGAGCGCGCGTTCGGTTCACGATAACCAACATCACGAACTAAAATATACGCTATATAACTTGGTGCACTATTATACTACTATCTTGTAAAAATATACACTTATATTTAAATAGAAATTCAAATACATAAAATTAAAAAGTATTTAAATAGTCTGTACTTCAATAATAGTATTCAAAAATAAAATATAAAAATATAGGTACTCATCTAAATATTTTTTTTTCACTTTACTATTACAGTATAATAATAAATATTTTTGGCCCTTACGATAATAGAGTTGGCAATAGTGAACAGATTGTATTAATGTTAGGAAAAATATCGTTAACTGTACTTACCTACTTGTATAAATTCGTGGAATGCCGTCTGCCACTACTCTAATGTGTTATATTATTTTCGTTAGTTAAGTTTTATACTTCTTCCTTGAAATACCTGATATTTATAGGTAAATATATATATTTATATACATGACATACATATTGTAATGTTCACAAAACCTGTATACCGTAACTTGCAGTTTTCAATTCACATCACAACTCACAATATTATGCTAATATAGGCTTAAAGGTGACAAAAATTATCAACAATAATTATAATATAGTGTTTGCCTTTCGCGTTTATTTTAGGAAGCTAAGTAAAATATTAAATTTGATTATTTTACTTCTGAATAAAAAAATGCCTATTATATAAAAGATAAAGACGATCAAGTATTTAAATAAAAGTATTTGATTTCTAAACACAAATTATCCAAGACGCTATACTTAAAAATAGCTTCTTTTTAAATACTTAATTAAAAGTATGTAAATATTTTTTATTCAAATAAAACAAGAATGTTCTTCTTAGCACCTACACTATACCATATTACAGTAGTACCACACATTGTAATATAAAACCAAATGTTGCACTTCCAATTCAATCCTTGTGATTCTTTAAAATTTATAAGCAGATCAAACCCTACTTAAAATCAGTATCGCCAGTTATAGAGAAAAACAGTTTTTATGAGAAATATTTGATTATTATTTAAGCATCATTTACATTTAGCAAAATATCCAAAATATCCTTAACTGTTATCATATCATTTGATACAATAATATTATTATCTCACTGTACGTAAAGAAAGTTTCCTTCCGCTTATATTCGTAATAAAACAGTTTTCAAGTTTTCGTCGCACAAACGACACTTTGATATTAATATGTTATAACAAACACACTACGTAACATATTTTATTGTAATCGACCAATTTTATTTTCTCTTTTCCTCAGAAATAAGCGTGAGATTTCAAAGGAATTATTAATATATTGCTCACTGAAAGCCGGTTAAATATTAAACATGTTATATTTTTGTACTCAAGGGAAATTTATTCTGGTAGTCGTTAATGTATAATATACGTTTAACATAATTCGGCCGTGAAATAATATTATGGCATATTATGATAATTTTCTATTTAAGTGTTGAAATGTCATTTTAATCACGAGGAAACAATGTACTTCCTAACCTAACCGATGGGATCAAAAGAATATAAAAACAACTTTTCTCGGAATCTAAGTATAATATAATCATTTATAAATTTAAAATCCACAAACAATGCATTTAAATAAACTGGGCAATCCCCCGTCTTTCATTCGGAGAATACAGAGCATACAGAGCGATTGAACTAGCATGTCAACTACTATTTTTTCATTTAATGAAAAAAATATTCAAACTCTTGCATTTTTAAGCTTTTAAGTATGCATTTAAAGGCCATATTATTGTCAGTTATAGAGTTTTATAGACCAATTAAGCAGTGTCCTGTGTCAACACAATTTTTTTTTTTAAGTCGTAACAAAACTTTTTTACAGTAAATTATTAGGCAGTGTATTTTTTCGAAAATTGTTATACATATATCTAATTCAAAATTCGATCTAGTAGCTTATAAGTTATTGATATGTATATACTAAAGAATAATAGCCTTTATAAACATAAAAATATACATTCTAATAATGGATGTGGTATTGAGTATACTTGAATTGTAACAAACTATAAAATGTTGGTAGATTAAAATTAATTAGGTACTAAAATTTTTATATTATTATTTATTATTATTTTAGTATTATTTTAAACCCATTAGCGTGGACCTATTATCCTTGGAACACAAAGTTTAACAACCATAAAATTACTCGTTCAAATTTCGTTGTAGATGTATAACTATTTTCAAAAATTCAAAAATATTAACAATTTACATAAAAAGTTTGTTCTCATTTTAAAAAAAAAGTTAGTATCATCACAACACACTACTTAAAATGTATAAGAAATCTTTATAATTAAAAATATAGTGAAATATAATTCAGAAAAATATAATATAGTTCCAAGAAATAGGATAAATTCAAATAAATTTGAATAAATTTATTTTTAAAGGAAAAAACATTATGCTCGATGAATCACTCAGTATATAATTTACAAATTTGTTTATGTATATGATTATATTTATAATTTAGTATATAATACATAAACATTGGCGTCTTAGATGTTAGCGAGTGGTTTTTATAGTGGCAGAGACGAGTTCTGGGTGCACGGCTCGTTTAACATTGGTGACTTTACGTGCCAAGACCCCGTAAACGCCAACGACTTTGTTACTATTTGTAACTTTGGCATAATTGGATAAACTTGGTTTTGACCATCACCACGCTCGAGTCACATCGATATCGTTTGCTGTGTCACAGCAGTACACAAAAAATATGACATAATAATATTATAATTATTGTGATTATTGAATATCGTAAAATATGCATGCACGATACACCGAAAAAAATAAAACGAGAATGCACGAAATTAATAAATAATTGTAACCATTTGAAAACAGCAAACATGCATTTGGTCTCAATAATATGTTGCTATTGACATTCTTATAGTCATTTTAATAAAACAATGTATGTACCTACCTATATATTAATTGCAGAAGTTATTATCTAATCATTTCGCATGTATGTATTATGTAGTAATGTAGCATGATTGAAGTAGACGTATTCTAATAGCGCTAATTATAATACAAAATACAAATACATTATAATATTATTATGACATGTTCATATCAGTCTCAAAGTGTTATTTCTCACCCGACCACTGACCACATTTTATCATTTTATATGATTTCTAAAAATGTTTAATGTGTTCTTAATAACAATATTAATCATTTTATTACCTTTAAAATATTTGCATAAATAATCTCGAGATTTTGACATTTATTTGTTATTATTCTGTTTTTAGTATGTGTAAACCAAAAAACACTATAAACCATAATAACTGCAAGAGCTTTTTAATGCAATAAAAATATTTTAAAATCATAATTTAAAGTTTTAATAACAAAACTCATTTTTGACGAGAACATACTTGGTGGACGGGTTGGCACCAGTGCTTATATATTATACATTACATATTATTATAATTTATAAAAACAATAATGACTGTAGGTACGTGATCGTAAAATTATAACAATTTTAATAATCTGATGTTATAGAACAACGCCGTGACCGACCCGGACGACCAAGACATGACGTGCCAAGAACTTTTGGCGATCAGCGGAGCCCTGTCCGCAGCTTTGCCTACTGGACAATCAGCCCTGACGTCGCTGCTTAAGGCGCTCGGCAAGACTGGGGGTGCCTCCGTGGCGACCATAGTGCAAAACGTGAATCATACCGCTAACAACAGCAACATCCATAACAACAACAACAACAACCACAGAAACAATAATAGGACGAAACGTCACGCACTCGTGAGTTAATAAAATAGTATTACCTAACCCGTCCCGATATTGAAACGTTCCGAAACGGTTTAAGGCCGTGTATTGGAACGACATATTGTAGTAGTAATAACAATACCTAATAATAATAATATAATTATATTTTTATCGATTGTGTTCTTATCATATTTTTCACCCCCTTCCCATTACAATCATCGTCGCCCTAAGCAGATGGACAGGCAATCGGACGGTGAACTGATGATGGACAATGACCATTTGGAGAGTAAAAACAAAGCGTGCCTCACCGACGCGGTGGGTTGCCTGCAGATTTATTGTCTAGTGGGATGTTCCCTGTTGAGAGAGTGTATAAAGCTCCTTGTCAACCACAGACGATTCCAGCAGTGCATTTTGCTAGCAATACTTATCAACACGCTCAGCATGGGCATAGAGTACCACAATCAGGTAAGCGAGGAACAAAACGATTTACCTTGCCGTTATTATTTATTTCTTTTATTATTTTTTATTTTTACTATTTTTTTTTTGTCCTCGTCATTACACCTCACACTTGTCGAAATACGAAATTCCTATGTTTCCCAATAACATTTATGGGTGAATTAAAAAAGAAAAAAGTAAACTATTGATAATATTATTTTAACTTATAAATGTATAATGTTTAAGTATTATTTTTTAATAACTATATTATTTATTTATTTAATACGTATACCACCTGGTTCCTAAATAAGCTTAGGAACTTTAAGTTACCTGTGTGTAATAGGTAACTAACAAAAAAAATAGGTCATTCTATATTATACTGTGTACAATATTATGCTCAATTAAATTAATTGTATTTTTATGTATTATACTCTTTATTATTATTAGTTTTTATTTTACTTCAAAAGCAAATTCTTTTCAGACTATAATAATAGTTGGCATAATTTTTTTCTGTTGCAATATCTTTTTTAATTATTTTTTCTGTTTTGTATTTATTATTTTCATAATTTAATTTAGTATTAATAACTAAAAGTAAATGCATGAATAAAAAGTTAAAATCTAATAAAAAGAACATTAAAAAAAAGAAGTTTAAATAAACTATTCACTATTTATTTTTACTGTCAAGATTAAGCATGTCCGATACTTATTATATTCAATGATACAAATCGCTAACTATTAAAACACAAATGGTTGTTACTATTTACAATAACTTATTATAATAATGTAGTAAATGTACATGTTGGTGAATAGTTGTTAAATCCAATAAAAAAGGTGTGTGTTCATACGGATGAAGTGAAACTTCATTTGTAGTTTTTAGTAAGAATCAAAATCTCCGAAAAACAAATGGTTTTCCCAAAAAAACCGGGTTGTTTAAGAAAAATTGAGAAAATTGAGTTTTATTTAAAATTTAAAGAAAAAAAAATGTTTTTGGGGGCAAAATTGGGAAATTTCTTTTAAAAGAAAAAACACTTTTCCCCATAATAATCGAAAAAGTATTGGAAACGTTGGAAAAATGGAAACTATCCGCCATGAACAAAGATAATTATTGTTTAATAACACATTAATAATATTACAGTGGATGAATCTTGATGACTCTATACTTGCAGCCTTTTACACTTAACCTTAATTTATTAGTTATCATAACTTACAATACAAACATTATAAGCTAATAAGTGGGAAATAGGTACTTACTATTCATTAACTTTAAAATATTGAAATATTTAAAACTACCAACTTTATACCAGTAGGTACCTAGTCATCGGCAGTCGTAATACACCTAGGATCTAGGCACCTAGTTACTTTTCCTTAATTATTCATTTTCAAATTTACCAATTCAATACATTGATGTGATAAATCATAAATATTTGGTGTTGGTATTTTAGCATTTTTATTTTTTACTAATTAATATAGTATGTACAAGAGAAAGCATTTTTAAAATAATAAAATATTTAACATTAACACAAAAATGTGATTAAATAAAACTATGATTAATTCAAATTTCAAATTATTTGTTCATTAATTAATTATTTTATTTTATTTTATTATTAGGTAAGTTATCAGTAATAATTTGTAACATATACTTGAAACTTCTGAATTCGATAAATAAAAATAATTAAATTAAAAACTTAGTTTATAGTGTGTACTGTGTAAATATTTTTTTATTTTTTAAAATTATAACACTTACTTTGTGCAACTCAGTCTTAACTTTTATGTACATATAAAATATAAAATATATTTAGATGTTCATTACTTTGGTGATAAAAAAACAATGAGCCAATAACTAATAAATAATAAATAATAATAACTTGAGTATAACGTACATCCATTAAACAATTAAAAATGAATAGCATAATATATATTAAAATATGTACTAAATAGCTAATAGTTTAATAATTGTTTTAACTTTTAAGTTCTAAGATAGTAGAATCCTAAAGAAATTTGATTACAAAGAACAAAGACAATAATATTGTATTAATTAATAATATCACATCATTACTTACCTTTGGCTTTTAAATACCTACAAGAGTAAACTCAACAAAATATAATGGGCAGTGATTATAAAATAAATAGGTAATGAACTAATACTATTAACTGACAAGTTCCATTTAATAACTCATAATAGTAATAAAGTTTCTTACCAAGTCTTAATCAATATTCAATAATCAATCTTGTATTAATAAATAAAATTTTGATTATTTTAACTTCTAAGCGTACCTAATCAAAAATTATAACAATCATTTTCCGTAAAAAAATTTGTTCTTATTTTCAACAACTTCGGATTTTTTGGGAAATGTATTATTTGAATATTCTTCAATTTATCTATATTTTCTGGGGCTTTGGGAAAAAAACCTTTTTTCCGAATTTTTCCCGAATTTTCCTGGAAATGTTCCGTTATTTTGATCCCTAGTTTTTAGTAATATCTGGACTTTTCTGAAAATGAACAATCTCGCAACAAGGACTTGCATGAACTAATATGATTATATATATAAATATAATATAATATGTGTATTTGTGTAAGTAATACGCATGTATATTATTATCATTTATGTATATATAAATAGAATTAACGTCTCACTATTCCTCACTCATTATTAAATATCTAAATACATCATAATAATAGTATTTATTAAATATTAATAGACAATAATAGTGATATATCATAAACTTTATAATAGGTCTATGAATAATATACATAGTATTATCCTTAGCAATCAAGTGGAACAAGATTAGAGTTACCATCTTGAAAAAAATAAAATAATTTTTCACTTTTGGTTGGTATCACCGACAATTTCGTGTTGTGAGCGTGAGACTGAGAGCATAATTCCAATAGTTCATTATACATTTTTCGGCGTTGTACTCTCAGTAAAGAAGTTTCACTTCTTTGCATCACAAAAATGATGTGACTATAATAATATCATATTACTCGAAGATTAAGAATAATGAAGTTATTAATAATATAGTCAATGACAATGATTAGCAGAATAATGTCCTACGCGTGGAGGTAATGAATTTGCATACACAGATCGCCGTCATACAAATATTACAAGAATTTATATTTAGACTGCAACTGTTATCAAAAATAACTGCACCACTAATATATTATTATATTATAATTTATTATGTTTTATTAAAATATGATTTTAGCCTACGGAACTCACTGTAATCGTGGAATATAGCAATATTGTTTTTTCTGCTATATTTGCGGCTGAGATGTTTTTGAAAGTAATCGCCGAGGGGCCGTGCGGTTACGTCAGTAATGGTTTCAATGTATTTGATGGAATCATTGTCATATTAAGGTATATTCACAGTTCATTAGTTCTTTTCAAAAAAAAAAATAATAATAATAATGTTCATCAATACATCGAAATGTAATAAGATTAATAGAACTCCGTGTTGATTAGTTGTACAGTGTTCACATTCTTAAAAAAAATAACAATGAACAAACCGAACTCGTTGTTGCAGAAGAAATGTTAGGATAATAATTCCAATACTACCTCAGATAGATTTCATTGTAGTCTTTATCTCTCGGTCAAAATGATGACTTACATTTATGTGTCAAAAACTCAAAGTCATCGAAATTGAAATTATTTTTTTGTTTGATCATAATTTTCATCAGATTATTTATTTTTCTATGCCATTGCATTCAATAATTTTCTTTCATTTACATGATACCCATTTTACAGAAATTTCAGTTAATCTAGCTCACTGATTGTTTAATTTTATAAATCTAGTAAAAAAAGACTTGATACTCGATTGAGTATTGTTTTATTAGTAAAAATAACCAGTTTTAATTTTATCAAGTTAAAAAATATCCGTTTACTTCCCTTATATATTGTTATTTTTTTTTTATTATTATTATTATTAGCTTTATTGATAAAACAAGCTAAGGGTTAATAGATTTATAAAACATTTTAAATAAAAGCAAATATTTTTTTTTGAAAATTGTACAAGCAAATTATTCATTTTCATAAATAAACTCAAAATATAAAACCATATTAAAATAATTGTTGTTTTGTTAACAAATATAAATAATATTTTTTGCTGCAGTTAATATTGTTTGACACCAAACCAATATAAAAGATAATACTAAACGTCTAGTTTGAACCTTTTTATTTTTAGTATTGTGGAATTGACACAATCGTTTGAGAACACTAGTGGACAACGAGAAGGAAATTCAGGGCTAAGTGTGCTGAGAACATTTAGGCTATTGAGAATATTGAAACTCGTTCGATTTATGCCAAACCTACGTCGTCAATTGTTCGTCATGCTCCGTACCATGGATAATGTGGCAGTGTTTTTTTCACTCCTAATTTTGTTTATCTTCATATTCAGGTAAAACAATTAATCGCTTGATGAAATTTTATTATTTGCAACTAATCAAGTTTGTCGATATAATAATACATAATATGTCATGCATATTGATTGGTTTCGTTTATAACCACACACATTTTACTTAAAAATTAAAAATAATTTAAACACAAACTAAATCGTGTACTGTTGGTGGCTGAATATTATGGGTTTAATTCCAAAGAATTTCGGAGGTCATTAGTATGATATATTATACCAGTTTCGTTGAAACAAGAAGGCGCCGACGTCCGACGACGATTAAGTCTAATCCACGAAATAAACGCAGGCAATATTTTGTTTTTGGTTCGTTCACCGTTTTCTTACCACAACATGTTTATCGGTCCGCAAAAGACTCAACACAATTTGATTATAAAAGTCCGAAAATTAACTGTGGGTCGGATTTCCGCAGTGACAGAGGTCGAAACAAAACATCACTACTACTACTACTACTACTACAGGGCAGTTTGTTATTTTTGTCTCGACGAAATCCCTCGTCAAATTCAATTTGTCAGTAGCACATTGTTATCTAGCCACGCTCGCTATACTCTCTACACAATCATGGAAGTGTCTAGTAGAAAGAAGGTAGGGGAGGGAGGATGACCATTTCATATATATTTATTTATCACGCACAGTTATCTTACCCGTGGGATAATTTACACAGCAAAAGGCAGAGACAGAGACAGAGTGAAAGAGAGACAGAGGGACAAAGACAGAGCCATCTCATTCTCCTATAGCAGTTACAGACGGTGTGTGGCTACGTTTTTTTCCCTTTATTTCTCAACAATGTTTTTTGACATGATATTGTGAGACACGTGACGGCTGTGGCGATTTTCGTTTGTGCCATTCGAGGAAAAGACGTTCGCAGATAGTGTGTTTTATATATTTTATAATATTATATATATTATAATATTATGAGCGCATCGTATTTCAAAAGCGAAACTTCCAAGAGAATACCACCACCGGCGAGAGTTCCGCAAGCTTTCACAATGCCTATTTAATGATGCTGCTGCCATTTTGTTATTGCGGTTTATCATTACCGTAAAACAATAAACCGAGACACACTCAAATATGTCATACGCCTAATCCAATTTTCGCAAAGCGCTCCTTGTCGTGCCATTGTATACCCACACACAACTCATACAATTCACATTATGATACGACTATACGGGAGTCTAAAGATATGTGTGAAGACGTGTCAAAACAAGTTACTACCGTTTTGACAGTGGCATATAATATGAATAAACGAAACTATATACAGAGTGATTCGAAAAAAATAATAGCATGCTCACCCACGTTGTATCCTTTAGTTTTACGTTTTCATTTTTCAAGTTTTTAATCATACTTAAGACCATACAATTATTCTAAAGTTATGAGATTTTTTTTATTTCAATTAATGAGTGTTCTGTAAAGCGGTACAAGCTTCCTTTTTTTCAAACGAGAACCTAATTTTTTACTGTACAATGTAAATTGTTATACAGGTGTATTTTTTTTTTGAATTATGATTTATGAAGTTTTTAAGCATACTTCAGACCACAATATTATTCTAAAATTATGAGATTTTGTATTCCATTTAATGAGTGTTCTGTAAAGCGATACACACTTTTTTTCCTAACCTAATTTTTACTGTGAACGGTACTTTAGTTAACCTTAGTTAACCTGAGTTATTCAGGTGAATTTTTTTTTAAATCCTCAACGTTTCCAAGTTAAAATTTGAATGATCAATCAGAATTCAAATAAATAAAGAATAAAAAAACAATATCAGTGTGAGAATGTTATTGTCGAATCATCCTTATAACACAATCATGTACGACACTGTGGTGAGTGTATATAGGCAGCAAGACTTTTTGTTTGTTCGTTATTGTTCGTGTAAGACTTTTAAACTCAACTGTAGAAATAACAATCGATAAATGATGATAAAATCACTGTTACGCGTTATTTATTATGTTTTACCCGACGTTATATGTTAACGATAGACGTGTTAATATTTTCCCTCTTATTATTCATTTAATCGAAAGTAAAAAACGAATCGTGTGTGCTCGAAACAATACACAACAACTAAATCAAACGAAAGAACAACATTTATTTATTGTTTCACGTTTAAAATGTACCTACACTAATAAATCAATAAGCTAATTATGTCGATGGTACTTTTTAATACTGAATTGATGCTCGAAGAGTCTATAAATATCAACACATTTCTAATTTATTAAAATTTTTGCACAATGTTTATTTTTTAATTTTTTAATTTTTATTCAATCACAAGCAATTTTTGTCAACATTTAATAATCAAAAATGTCTGTATTGTTTTCATGCAATTGGGTAAACATGATAATTATTATAAAATTTCAACAAAATTTGGTATGATCAATATAATCAAACTCGGTCAAAACTCAAATAAAATACAATATTACTGATTTATATGTATGGAAATAAGTTGTAAATGATAGAATTGATACTGATGAACCAGCATTTAACTCCCGCTAGTGAGTACCTGTAAATTAAAAGCAACACGATTTTATATTAATACATTCTACAGCTCATTAAATGCATGCTCATACTACGAAAAATACAAAATTTACAAAATTACATTTCTCAGCTTCCGTTAATTATTTTTAAAATATAATAACTTATGTTGAATAAAAAAATTTTGTATAGAACCAGTTTGTAATTTATATTTTCTATAATTTTTTTTTTTTTTTTGTGCAAAAAACAAATCATATTTTTTTCATATTTTGAGTTATTCATCACCAGTTCAAGAACTTTTTTTTGAATGATTATCATTCGTATCCATATTGTAATAGTTAAAATATAATAAGTAAATTATTTGTAATACCTACGGATTTAATTTTAATTAGTACCTAACATAAAATATTTATACATACATACATACAAGCCATTGAGTATAAGTTACATGATCATAAGTTACAAGATAATAATATAATGTCACATAGTATATAATTGCTAAAATGCTACAGTCCTAGCCTAATTTGATTACACTTAAAATAATTTCCAATTTACACTAATATAATTTATGACACTATACAAATAAACATAATTTATTATTATCTATGTATCATGTATATACTATATTATGTAGCTACAAGACATATTTTAATTTAAAAACAATACTTTAAGCTTTTCTCGCCAATACAACCAAAAAATAAATTATACTTTTAATTATTTATTAACTAAATAAATACAAAACATTACTATCCAATGCTGGATGAATTAATTTAAGAGTTGATACCATATTGGCATATTACCTATAACTCTATCCTCGTTGTTAATATTTAAATATACAATGCACATTTTTTTCCATATACAAATATAATATTTATGTCTTCTAGTCATAAATGTAGTTGCCTAACTATTAAAAAAAATCCTTTTAAAACCATATTATTGTAGTAATAAGTGCCAATAATCTATTCGGAAATCACCTCAAATAGTTCTTAGAAATTCAAACTATAAACTCTAATCGAGCTAAGATTTGAGTTGTCCTTTTAGCTTTTCTCATTCAGTTCAGTGGAACTGTAGTCAAATACATTTCACTGGAGAATTCAACAGCCTCGCAATCACAATAAACTCAATAGTCAGCTAAGATGTAAATTGATTAATGTTTGTCCAATCAGAAATCAATTCTGTCGTACTTGTTGAAGGCTAGTAGGGTTTAGTCCTGATGGTATACTGGTATTGGGATTAATCTCGACTTGTAAACCGCCTTTGTACTAATTTCCTTCAACACAGACCGCTTCTCTTCAAACAAAAAACTTAAATCAATGAAAACTTTTTCAATTGTTTAACCATCTACTTATGTTTTCTGATATGTTTTGTAGTTAAAATATAAAATCAAAGTGCGTACAAATAATATAATAAATACCTTCATATTTTTAGTTAGGAAATCCAAAAGTTTATATTATTGTATAAATGTAATTACTACAGTGTTATGTTATGATTATTTAGGATTAGGACATATATTATATAGAATATTGACATATACATTAAACACAATAATATATTAAATATACGTTACTAAAGAAAAATAACTAAGGTTTCTCATAATTATAAATTGCTTATTTACTAATTGTATGCGTAAAATACTTATCAAATACGTTTTGTAGGTATACCTGCAATACTATATATTTTTAACCAAAAAGAGCATTCGTTTTTAACATTTTTATATTTAATTATTAAAGATTATTATTTTTTATTAATTATACTATTGCCTATAACTACAGGTAGGTACTTAAATATTTTTTTAAGATCCATACTGATAATCAATGTTTCAAGGCACAGTAAGCAAAATAAATTATATATTTTTTTAGCATACAAAAAAAATAAAATTATTTCGTATGAGAAGAGAAACAAGACATCTAGTGATAGAAAGTAGAAACTGACATATTTCCTCTCTTGCTTAGATTCAAGCATGAACATACAGGTTTTATAATGCATTTTTTTTTAACTAAACTCACTTTTAATAGTTTAAAAAAATACTTTTATCTTGAACCCCGAGTACGATTGCATAAGAAGATTGTGTATAATTAATATCTAGAGGGTCAGATAGGACCTAAAACAAGTTAGAAATTTAACAAAAGTCTTAACATTTCGCTAAATTTTGATATTTATTTTGTAGTTAAAAATGAATAATGAGTAAATAAATTGTTCATAATTCAAATGTCGAAGAGATTTAATATTTTAAGGAGCACTGAATGCTTACTACAGTACAGCAAAGAGATTTCTTTGGGGTTTTTTTAATTTACTAGTAGACTTACGACACCGGTCTTACATTATTTATTATAATGATTTTTTTTTTTTTATTAAACATGAAGTAAAAAAAAAAACGTCGATTATATTTCTATAATATAAAATTTAAGTTTCTGTCATAGGTAATTTTACATGAAATACCTGAAGGTTCAATGAATTTAATATTCTAATGTTTTCAATATAAATATTATCATCTAGATTAAATACAACGGTCGATAGTCAATATATTATTTTTAAATGTTGACTGTTGCCTTTCAAGTGGTATTTGAATTAGTTTGCATTAAATATAACCAAACAAAGAGATAAAATCTGTTTTGTCTCATGTCTGTGTGAACAGTGAACACAATAAAGTTTAGTGTATACACCATACAGTTGAGATTGCATACTAAGCTTCCATAATATTGCAGGTGTGTCCTATCATGGGAACAACTGAATACATATTGTTTACATATTTAATTAACCGTTATGAATTCAGATTAGAATTAACAATTAATATTTTTGTAGTATACTGGGCATGAACTTATTCGGATGTAAGTTCTGTAGCCGAAAAAATGATGGAACAGGGGATGATGTAGCGTGCGACAGAAAGAATTTTGACTCATTGTTGTGGGCGTTAGTCACTGTGTTTCAGGTACCTGGAAATACTTCCGGTTATTTAAAATGTATTAAATCTTCCTCTCAAGTTTTCTCTGTCTTCCTGGTAAAATTGCAGCACGCGACATAAAAACATTTTTACAGTAAACCCGTTTGTGCAAAAATAAATAAATAATGAAAATATTATTAATTTCCCGTGTAAATGAAACAAGAATATTTTATTTCGGTAATTTAATGCTCTGAATAAAGGTAGTGAAGTATAAACAACGAAATGTGGTTACCGGATATCCAAAATACAACATTTTAAAAATAAATATTCTACATACAATTATTATTTTATTATTTTGAATATAGTTGTACCTGATCCGTTTTTTATTTATACTGAAGACATAAGATAAAATAAAATGTCTAATCATTTTCAACAACAAGCACATAAAAAGCATTTAGTAATAAAAAAAATCCATTATCAGATGACAGTGTAGTCAGACATGCCATTGAGAATTCATTAGATAACACTAATGTTTATATTATTATAAAATGCTTTGCAAAACATTAAAAATATATATATATACCTATCTACAATATAATCAATAAAATGTTGTTCTTAGTGCCTATAAAATATAATATAGTTTATGGTAGATATATAATTTATTAAATATTTGAAAAAAATAAAATATAGGTACTACCAAGTATATTGCGATACCGGCTTTCTGCAGTCTATATATTTGATTGGTTCATGTTGTAATGGGGTTTTCTATAATACTCTTCTTTAATAATTGTTCCTGTATCCATGTTGATTAATTGCATATATTATACTCGATAAAGAATGCTTAGAATTAAATAATATAATTTAAATTATGATTCATTATTATTTTATAACTATTTTAAAGTTAGATAAAAACTGAATTTTAATAGAAAAATACTCATTTTTATACATCAGCGACTTCTATAAAATGAGTAGGTTATTTTAAAACTTTGGCACAAATGTATACATGAAGTTAAATGTTGAATGACCTTTTCTTTATTGTTTTTGAATAATACATTAATGCTTCAGACGGTTTTGAAAAATAATGCTTTGTAATCTAATCTCTAGATTTCGTAAAAAAAAGAACAAAAACCGTAATGAACTAGCATTAGAAGAAATTGAAAACTCTGTCGTAAAGTACATAAATATAGTGCCCACGGGAATTCTGAAAATAATTCCGTTATGCTTTTAGTTTTAGAATAAGGCTCTATCTTTAGAATCCCAGTGGACAATGCTCAATCAATTACATCTTATTATTTATATAATTCTGTGGGTAAAACAACACGAAATCTAAATTATTTCATATAATGTGTAGGTAGGTAAAGGTTGTAAGAGCAATTATCATAATAATATTATAATGGGCGTAATTATTGTTATTTTGATTTAATTTTGCGCAAACGAGGTTCTTATGTAAAGTGTTGATAGTGTACATTTTAGCTGCATTGTGCATTTTCAGCCATTAACTTATAATATTATTTAAAATTAATCTACGTATATATATACATATATATATATACAACATATAATTAAAATATATGGGTCAAATTAAAATTAACTCTTTTTTTAATTTGTATACATTCTTTTTTCTACCTAACGCTTTGGCTTTGCACATTTAAATAGGATTTCAAGATTTTTTATTCTAACAGCTAATATTATACTGTAATTAACATAATATTTCCTCTGTCACTAAATTTCATTTCAATAATAATAAGGACAAGCAAATGAAAAATAATATGATGTCCATAATTTTTAATGTGCATCGAAAACCGTTAACCAGCATTTTATCAAACAAATCCTTTAGATGGCAAAACTCAATTTATATATTATATATTGTAAGTAGTTTACGCACAAGCGGATTTTGATATTTACGGTAAACACGTAAATATCACGTGTACGTATTTAAGTGTTTTCGTCCCTGTTGAAACCAAGTGAGGATATGCATTGTGCAGATACAAAACCTCATTGTGCATTATAGAAAACTTGACAAGAAAATCTTCTCATTTTTTTATTTTTCTCCGATAAACCTTAACCATTTTATATTTATTTATGTGTGTATTTTTCACATAAATTGTTATCGACTTGCACTTGAAAAACTTTTTTTTAATACCCGTGGATCGTATATTTTATTTTTAGTTAAAAAAAATACTAAATAAAGAGAGAAAGTTTCCACCCAATGCACATTTTCCGAATGTTTCAACAGGTGCAGAAAAAAGCACATAAAACAGTATGTACTCATACACGCATAGCGTAAAACTTAGAAACATAAAAAAAAACACTGTGACACACCCGTCATAGATCATACCAACATATATAGACGTCTTGTAGTAAGTCCTAAATAGCAATAAATAGGTTATTAATGTTAATTATATTACACTCTTAGACAAATATCATCTGTTTATAAATATACATAATATATACGATATATTTGTAAAAAATTTGTATCTTTATGATTATAGTATAATACATAGGATGTATTCACTTTTATTATATTTATCATATACATATTATCAAACTCGCCTCTGTCACTCTGAACTCGTCCTCGTGCTACTGTTAGTCTTGCATGTTCGAATCGAACGATTTGTGATGTCATATTATATTTTATTTTTTTTTAATACTATTTAGTATAAAAACGAATTATTGATATACTTAATTATTACAATAACAACATTATACAACTTATCTTATCCGTGTAACATATACATGTTATATAACAATAGATGTACATACACAGATGAGTCTGGCGCCTTCGAAAATATGTAAGTAAAAACATAAACACACTACACAGAGAGAATAACATGTACACGCCACATGATAATTGATGAGTCGATATAAAAAATATATTTTTTGGAAACGTTTATCAACAAAAATATTGAAACAAAAAAATCAATTTACTGATAATTCGTATATATATAAAAAAAAATGGTAGAAAAAATAGTAAAAACGTAGAAATTACGAAATAAAATAAAATTATCATTGTTTAAATACATTTTTTTTAACTAGTACCTACCTATTTATTTTACGTAGAAATACATTCTTTGCAGCATTCTCGGAATGTATCTTTTCGGTGGTAAGTTTTGCATGTACGGGAATGGAGCCCGGGAATGCAACTGCAAAGAAATTGTCACTAAACATCCCCTGTGCGTCTGCGATCGAAAACATTTTAATAATGTATTATGGGCAACAGTCACCGTCTTTCAAGTAGGTCATCAAATACTTAGATAGTTGTAATGGGCAAACGCATTTTACCATTAACCAATATAAAATCATAAAAATTGTAATTTATGACCTATAAATATTAATAAAATAATATATTCACAAGAATAAATAGCAAATAATTTTTTTTTAAAGTGGCGTATCAATTATTAGTTTTTCAACGTGTACATGTATAATATAGGTAATATAAAAAAATATTCTATACGTGTTTTTTATAAACTATGATTGTTTTAAATGAATTAATGTAGGTATTACATCAATTATTTATAGCAAAGGTTCTACCCTAATGCAGCTATAAATCGATTAGTGCAAACACTAAAATAAATTTATTCTTATCTACAATATTTTAACTAAAAATACATTAACCTGAAATTATTTCAATTAACCCTATTTAATACTAACTAAAACAAAATTTTTAATAGGTATAAAAATGTATCAATATCTTCTATCTATTATTATTGATAACTGTGAGTAATAATATCAGTTATGTCAGCTTCAATTTTAGTGGTACAATTATTATCGTTTTATATTAACTGAACGAACACTGAACTTCAATTTAATATACTGTATACCAGCTATATTGATATCAAATTATTTTAAAATCATATTTGTGTTTCAAAAAGTATAAATTTAATATTAAATGCATTCTTAAATTAATACATTGAAATCTAAATACTTGTATAATTTGTAATGCCATTGTTTTATTCTGTGTTTTATTTAAACAATACAGATATTGCATAGTACTAAAATTCATGATACAACCAACATATTTTTTGCTCACAAATATTACAATATAATCACCATTATCAGAATAAACATAAACATAATGTAATTACTATGATATATATTTAGCAACGGAACAAGTTCAAAATAAATACGAGATACAATTTATTGTTTTAATGGCACAGACATAATACTAAAAAATCAAATAACTACAACGTCATACTCGAAAAAAAAATGTAATATTTTTAAACCTTCTGAATGAAACTAAAAATAATAATTGTTAAATACGTCTCATGTGAATTTTAGCAACAGTGAAATGCGTTTGTACTACATAATAGTTTTTATTTCTAGGTATTAATATTTATGTACCTATCTTAGAAAACGAAAAGATTCATAACTTTAATATGTTTATTATTTTTTTGTTCGATTAGTGAAACATTGAAACCATTTCAATACTACCAATGGTCGTACTATGCTTTTAGTGACCTATTTCACGATTGTGCTTCTAACAACCGCTTTTTTTATTACAAAATTATAGATTCAGAATTATTTTTTAGTATTTGTTTCAACAACATCACCGCTTATAAAGTCAGACCTATAAACTTTTTTCGATACACATAAAAATATATACAAATTATATTCATCCAATTTATTAGATTAAAACAAAATACATTTTACTATAGGCATTATGAATATTGCACGTTACCGAATCTATAATATTTTAATAAGATAATAAATTCTTAATTGAATTTCCAAAATACTATGTGTTTTAAACGATTTTAAATATTATTATTATTATTATTATTTATTTTTACCTTGCCACAGATTCTGACACAAGAAGACTGGAATATAGTGTTGTTTAACGGAATGGAAAAAACGAGTCATTGGGCTGCTCTTTATTTCGTGACGCTGATGACTTTTGGCAATTATGTGCTGTTCAATTTACTGGTAGCAATTTTAGTTGAAGGATTTTCTTCGGAGGTAATAGCCACAGTTAGAAACATTGCAACTATACCACATGCTTTGCACCTACTAAGCAAATAGAAACAATTCTCTAAAATTGCATGCAGTTGAGATTCTTTTGTATTTGTTGACTTGAAGTTTTGTATTAAGTCATTGTGTACCGTTAGACACTTATGTAAGTATATTATATCGTCGAATTTATCAAACTGATATATATCTCGTGAGCGTAGATAGAAATTCTTCACACAGTATTACAGTAAACACTAGTTACATTTTCAGAAATATTAACATTTTTCACATTTTATTTTTGGATTGGTTTTATCAATATAAGTATTCATATTTTAGTGGCACGCTTTTAGTAGTTCACCACTCATTATTCTGGATGTATGGCTTATACTATTCACTACTCATCCGATCAACAATTTAAATGGTAAGGTATAAATAGCAAACTAATGCTTCAATATTTGATATTTATAAGTCATAATTTGCATGATTAAAAATGTTCCGATCAAGATTAAGAAAATATAAATATAGAGTATCATTTAAAATGCAAAAGTTGATACTGGTTTCACAAATAAACATGAGTAAAAAAAATAAAAACTAGTATCACAAGAAATTGCCAAACAAATATTTCATTTTCTCATACAATCAAATAATATGAACTATGTTAATTTGTCAATACTTATCATTATTATTATTATTATTATTATTATTATTATTATTAACGACGTTTTGACCTGCATTTTAAGACGATAACGTATAAAATATAAATTAACTATGAAACATCCACCTTTGGTTAATATTTGAATTAGCTGACAAATAAAATTAAAAAAATCGGAGTTATGTTTAATTCTGGAACAAATACGTTTTTTAATGGACAATGGTACTATATTTTCAGCGTAATGAACGCAGAGAAAGAGAACGACGAGAGCTCGAGAGGCAACAACAGTCATCGTGGTGCAAGTGCACCTGTTCATGTTATGGTGATGACAAAGGGGATTGTGAATTTTGTACAGAGAAAAAAAGCCTAAATGGAAAATCAAGCACTGACTTAAAAATTGAAAATCCAAACAGAGACATTATAACCAATAAATGTAATACACACAAAGGTAAGTTATAATATTACATCATAATACCTTAATTTCAAAAATTCTATTTTTAAAACACCGCCACAAATTTTAATACAGTTATTTTGAACTTGACTGAAATGAGCTTCTAAATTGGATCTCACTAAACTTCTTTAAATTGCCACCAGTCTACAGTAAAATACGGGGAAATTTGCATAGGTTTACTACACTATGAAACAAAAATTATATTTACAAGCTTGTAACACCTACTAAAGGTGGCAACTTTGTACTTTTTACATCAGACAAAAAAATACTAATATTATTGAGACACAGAGTAAGATCTCATTGAAATTATTGTAAATATTTTACTGGGACACCCATTTATGGGCATGGCAATATTAGCAAGCTTACAAAAAACATCATGGCAGTCAGGTTGTTAACAGTAATTAGTTATTATTTTATGGTAATTAGAACGTCCATTTTTTTAGTTTTTTTATAAGACGACATGACATCAGAAATTAAAAGTCTGTCAAGTTTAAGTTGTTATCATAATGTGCTATTGGTACAACTAGGTACTTATTTCATTCTTATTTGACCTACAATATAAATTTAATATTTCAACATTGAAATTCATACATTATACCTACACAAAAATATATTTAACTTCAAGCAACAACTAAACTTTCATAATAATACGCCATTTATGACAGATATATAACGTTCGACGTATATAAGTGCTTATAAAATTAAAAAGTCTTGAAAATTGAATATCTAGTCCAATAACTTTATTGTTAGAATACGGGATATCTTATAATAATCATTGCTTTAATAAGGAAGACTTGCATTTTAGTATGGGAACTTCTGATATTTTCGTTCTTTACAAATTCTCATAATTATGCACTTATTTAGTATCCCCAACATATTATTACCTATAATACATTATTTATTATTTAAAATAATAATCGATCAATTTAATTTGATCAGAATTTTGTATTATCTATCCCGAATATTTTTCGTTAGACTTTTTTCCTTAGACTATTTTTTCAATCTGTACAGGTATACGATTTAGTCTTAGTGTTTTGTTTTATATGTATTATATATTGAATATATTTTTATAAAGATATATTAAAGCTAAATCACAAGTTACCTTTTAACGACTGGTATTGAATAATTCAAAATAAACATTAAAGTTTATCCAAAAAAAAAAAAAAGATTACAAAATTAAAATTAAGTACCATCTAGTATGGTCAATATTCTTATGTTTAAAAATATTTAATTAAAAAACTTCAAGTGTGTTGTAGACTGTAGGTCAACTATTGTTTAACTCTAGCACAATACATTATGCAAAAGTATTTTTTTTTAAACATTCAATAACGCATTTTACAATATTTCATACGATGTGCTGTAAACGCTTTAGAAACATTATCCACGTTATATATTTATATCGTAGTTTTTTTAATATTTAAGTAACTAATCAAAAATATATTCCAGTATAATTTCAAAGAATAAAAATTCACTTAATTTGAATGGAGACAAAAAATTGTTTGATTGTTTGAACAATATTATTGGACACTTAAAATTTACAATATATATAATATGTGGACAATTAGATAAACTAGATAAGATAGTGATAAATAAGAGAAAACAAATTTGATTAGTTTTATCTAAAATTGAAATAAGTTTTACAAACAAAATATGTCTGCTTTGTATTCTAAACTTCAGCTATTATTATTTATTTATATGTAAAGTACTTTTCCTCTTCCCATTAGAATTCAAAAACTTTTTCAGCAATAGACAAGAAGTCTTGACAAACACTCACGTACCATGTGCACTGTAAAATGCCTTTGTATTATTATATTATTAGTATGACAATCAGAATAAACTCTATTCAAAAAATATTTCACTCGATTTTGGCTGATATTAACCATAAAAAATTGGTTGACTTTTTCAACAACAATAATTTAATAATTTGAGTTATTTTGTAATATATCATATTAAACGTTCTTGAAAGTATAATAAATTATTCCTCACACAAATACACAATAATACAACTTATTACAGTTTAACATTTTTAAAATAAACCAAAATTACCTAAATTAGTATGACGACGTTTATTTAATATTTTGTTTAAAAATCTATATGACAAAAAACTAAATAACATAAAAAACTATATTAATTATATTGATGAAAACAATTTCATATTTTGTTTTTTTGTTCCTTAACCGTACTTTGATGAATTTAATACATATAATGACTGATTGTTTTCCTTTGATGCATTGATGACATGGACAATTTAATGCTTTACTTAAAAATACTATTAAATTGATTATAATAATAATGAATAATTAATGTGAATGAAGAAATAATATATGTGCAACGTAGTAATAAACTGCAGATAAAAAATAATATAAAATGCCTGTCATCTAATTAAGAACCATATAACTAAGCTGAAATTGATATTTATAATTTTATAAGATAATTATATAATTCTGTTCGTGTTTTGGGTTCGTCAAAGTTTGATAATCAGTAACCTAATATCATGCTCGTAACTACGACTATTGTTATTTGTTAGTTTGTTAACATTTTGTTCCATTTGTTCGGATTATCAGTGTCTCTTTTACGTTTAAGAAAACGTATACGGGAACTCGGCAGTGATTCTTGATTAATCCAACAAACTAAATTCTTATCAAATATTGTATTGATGTGATTACAGATACTTCGTTAGTAACAGCACCGCCTCCGCCAATAATTACACACACGGCGGCCACACCGCAGGACTCGCCAAATGCTGCTCACGAATCAAGGGATTTTCGTCGATTTCAATCGCTAACACCGTATACATTTTTACCATTTGACACAAATGGAAGTGGATTTTCGATTGATTCGATTGACTGTTCAGTGGTTTGTAAAATACTTGTTACAAATAAGTAGTCGCACGACTATTGACCTATCGCTTAAATCGGAATAGATTGAAAAAATATTACATAAATACATAATATTATATAAGTACAAATATTATTGTATGAACAAAAATCTACTTTTATGATGACAATTTGTATTTTTTAATATCATTGAGTTATCAGTTACTAATAAATAATGATAAATCGTTAATTCATAATTAAATAAAATATATAGGTACACTCGATAATTGGTTTTTTTTTGTCTTTTTAAGTATAAAATATATTAATGAAACATTATAAGACGCTTGAAATGTTTTTTTTTATAGTGTTAAACATATTATCAATTTATAATGTATTAATTGTTTGAATAGTTAAATTTAATATTATAGGAAAGAAACAATTTTATATAACGAAACATTTTTGATATTTTATGGTATTACTAAACAAATTAAAATACCAGTTACCTATGACGTAATAGATACTACAATAGGTTAGCTATACATTTAAGACTAATGATAAATCATCACATTTAAAAACTTTTCAGGCCAAACCTTTCTTCTTTCTGTCTGAATACAAAAGTTATAAACTGTGTAAACAAAATAAAATATGATCATATTAAATGAGTTATGAATTTATTTAATTTAATATACTAATAATCAGATTAAATTTGTATACATTTTTCAAAGCCACGTTATTTTTTTGTTGATTTATAGATTAAATTTCGTCGGTATTCCATAAAATAGCCCTTAATCTCATTTGTTTTTTTCCTATATGAGAGTATAAATCTTTTAAAAATATAAATGATAAATATATTTGTTTTATATTATGTTTAATAGCGTTCGTCCACAAATAGCTTGCAGAGTGTTTCTAAGTTTTCTAAAATCAACAACAGAACTCCGCAGATATCCAGTCCTCAAAAGTTGGTAGCGAATCAAAGTTTTGAAACGATTCCGGAAGACGTCTCTTATAGGTAAATATAATCTAACTACAAGTGTGTTTACCTGATTCATCAATACATATTTTTCACTTCTTATTCAATAGTATTTTAAGTGGATTTAAAATATATTTTATTAAATTTAAAAAGAAAATTAATTAAGTTTGGAAGTCTCTCCTGGCATAAGTTTAATTTCTTTCATGTGATTATGAATCATTGCGCTCGAACGTTCCACATACAATAACATAATATAATTAATTACGCTTGTTATTTTAATATTTAAAGCATAAAAGAGTTACATTTTTTGGTTTTTATCTTTGAGAAATATTATTATTTAAAAGTGAAAGTTTGGCCTTGTATGCACCCTACTTTATAGTTTATTCCCCGGTGGTTCTTTACACAAAGGGCAATTTTTATGATGAATGGGGGTCCTGAGAGTTACATTCTAAAAACAATGGACAATACAGAACTTCTATCTTTTGAAAATCGTGAATATATCTTGAAGTAAATTAAATTTATAAGGGGTGTTTGAAACGTAAAATTTTCATATAAGTACTTATATAATAATAGAATAATATACTATGGAAAAAAGGTCTGAATTATTTTTCAGTTTAAAGATACCTCCTATGATGGTGCCAAATCAATACAATAAAGTTTAAAAATTATAATATTTTGTTTCGTGAGACGCGTCAACATCTTTCTTGAAGTTGAAAAAATAATGTTTACTTTATTTTATCAGTGAGTTGGTTATTTTCAAACATTTGCTGAATATAATTTCAACTATAAAGCTTTATATATATTTCGTTGCCACTATTATTATAATATTATAAACTTGTACCTATTGAGTGTTAAATAAATATAAACACATATGTATACTTAACATGTGCATCTTTACACTGTATTATATATATGTTTTATTTTGTTTTACTTACAACTCTTTTTGATGTGTGATACACACATGTAACGTAATACGTGCATAAAGTGTGGGCAATAGTAAACGTACTATACTGACCATCACGTTGAGAAACTGTGCGAACACTAGAACATTATGTTTTATATACAAAAAATAATAATGTTTACAGTGGAGAAAATGGTGAAAAACTTCAAAGACGATATTCGTGGAAAATCTCGAGACCCTCGCTGAGACGAAAATCGAAATTTAGTAATGCAGAATGTGAAAGTGACGATCAAGGAATACTGGTGTTAAACAACAATAGTCATTCAGTAATGAATTCAGGGTAAAAAAAATTTATAGCTACCACATAAATATTATATTTTTATATGTTTAAATGAAACCGGTACATGGTTATTGTTATTAACATCGTGTGTGGTTTTTTCGTATATTTAGAGCTGGACAAGACCACTCACAATGTAACGGTGGCGTTTCCAAAAGTCCATCTCCAAATTTCCGTGCGACGAACAATATGTTGTCCGAATATAATACTATTGAAAGGTCTCCATCGACTGTACAGCAGGTAATTAATTTGAAATGCAAATATTTATCTAAGTACTTGCTGCAAGCTAAGAATATTAAAAATGTCTCGGTTTTAAACTATGTTATAATTTTAATCTCAAGAATAAATAAATCCTACGAAAAACATCTATTAATCATACATTTTTGCCGCTAAAAAATGCTGAACTTCAAAATAAAAAAATAAACAATGTTTATTCAAATGTATTTAAAAATACATGCATTAAACAATTTAAAAAATAAATAAAAATAATAATTTAAAGTTTTTTTACTTTCTATCAAGTGTACAATATTCATGTTTTATTTTGAACGAATTTGTATGTTAAAAAGTTTTATAAGTAATATTTTTTCCTCCCCTTTAGTGTAACTGAAAAAAACTATTAGGTACCTACTGTTAAGCTCAAACACACTTCCCTGTAAATGTAGACCAATAATATTAATCATACATAAACTGTCCGAGTATTATTTATTAAAATAGTTATACTGTCGCCAATTATATCTTAAATGGCTTATAACTTTCACCTATAAATTAAACTAATTTTACAATTTTACTAACTCTAAACAATATTAATTATAACTTTTAGGTAGGTCATTGTTATTTTCACGAATAAAAACCATTACGAAATGATAATCATTTTTACTAAATAGCTTTTTTTGATGAAAGTTAGGAAAATTATATCAATCAATCGTTTGTAAAATTTAAATTTTCAAATCTAAAAAAGAAACTTACTAATTTTGTGACGAATTCCAAAGAAATTGTTCCAAATAACATGGACATATGATGTGTTTTCACCAAAAAATAATTTAAAATTTAAAATAAAATAGATTTTAAATCAGAACAATGTTTTTCAGAATATTCATCTCATTGATTATTTATCTCGAAAAAGTTCTTGAAGCCGTCTTAAAAATAAAAATAAAATTATGTACTTGAATAAATTTAATTTAAATTTTTTCAAATACGAGTAGGTATAGTAAAAAAAGATAATATTTATTGAGATTTAATGAATAGGCGCATTCTATTATTACTGTAGTGCGTGGTGACTGGTGGCGGTTAGTCCTGAGGGGAGTTATGTGATAAACTTTGATATCTAATTTTCTATCCCCCTCTATTAAAAAAATCCTGAGTACCTATTCCACTAGGTTAAGTAATCCATACAATCTCAGGTTCAAACGTATTAATATGGCTCTGGCCATAGACAATATCAATATAGATATTAATTGTGATTGAAAATTATATTGGTAGTTATATAAACAACAGTTGTGTTTACATTTAATTAAGAGCATAATAGATCATTACTTTTCAAAACATTAACGCTCGGGTCGATTGAATGATAATTCGACACAGGATGTAATATTCTGGCAGTAACGATATATATTGGATATTTGCATCGTGGTATTATACCTACATATAACGTAATACTAATATAATTACTATAGATAATATGAATATGTTAAACTTATATTATTATACAACATCAAAATAGGTGAACCTCCCTGTAAAATAATTAACTAGATACTCACTCGTTATTTTATTTTTTTTTGCAAACATCCAGAATTACTAGAAACTTTTCTACTCATGTGAAATTTGTCTTTACAATATTTTACAGTCTTAATAATACATCTGGTTTTAATATTGGAAAAAAAAATGTCTTTTCTAAATAGTCGTGAAAATTCAGATTTTGAATTTAATTACGTAAGTCTTTGATATAATGAAATGTATGATAAATATTTTTTATTTTTTTAAATAAATGCTAATTCCCAGTACTACACTGCTTTATAATTGAATATGACGAAAAATAACTTATTACTGGTGTGGGAATCTTACAATATCTTTGACATCGAAATCGTATATTGTTGTGACCGTTAATAAATCGGTTCGTGAGATTGGCGAAAACATTATAAGCGTTCCGTAGTGAATTAAAAATAATCGCACTATCAGAATGCCAATTATACAATCGCAATTGTACAGACTCAGTTTTTGGGAGAGAAAATGAACCCACGATGGGTCTAGAGAAACAATAGAGAAACATCAACTCGAGTAGCTGTATATATGTATATATACAATAAGCTATATAATGTATTGCAAGTCGGAATTAAACGTACCGCTAAATGACGTAACGTCACGTCGTATACATAACGGCACCACTTTGATGGTGTGTTGCCGAAGTAGAAAAAGAAAAATAACACGACCAGAAAAGTTTTTGAAATTTAATATTATTGTCATTACGACTGTTGTACACTTTGGGGAGAAGGATTATTTACACCACCGACCTCGGCGCCGACTTTTACGCGTAAGTGACGCGTACACGACGTGCTTCTAAAAGGTTAAAACAGGGATGGTAGGTATCGTTGAATTTTTGGTAACGGAATAAACCCCATCAGACATTATCACGACATAACAATGCACTGTCAATATCTATATATCCTCTGCAGGTGGGTAACGTAAGCTGAACTGCTAACACCTTTATACTTTATATGAGTATATTATATTATAATTAGTTCCAAGACAAAATTATTATGTCTTGTCGTCATGAGACAAACTCACTGAAACTTCAAGATCCAAGTTAGTAAACCGTTACGCATACACCACCCGCAGTGACAAATATTGGGGCAGAAATCAAGTGGAATTTGGCACAATCAAAAGTCTTCCAAGTCTCCAAAATAAAATAACATTTTGAAATAACTACTACAATGGTTTTATTTATTTTTGTTTTATTGACAGAATAGTCATGAATTATGATGAACACTTAACTTAAACTTTAATGCTATGGGTACCAGGGTACTTGGTTGTTGAACAACCATGTTGTTAAATTCAACCTGGAAAAATAGACACTAGATATCAATTGTACTTATTTGCACAATTGAGTATAAATATAACTATAAGACGAGGAACTACAAGGATATAACCATACATTTTCAGAAAAATTAAAAAAATCTTATATGAAATTGAAATGGGTACCCGGGTACCCGGTTGTTGACAGTAGGATTAATTCAAAACGAATTTTAATATATTCTAAGACACGTATTTTTCACATAGAAATAGTACCTATTTTTACATTCTTTGTATTATTTGTAAAGATGGTAAATATTATGATTACAAGTCCGAAAACCAACCAATCTCTACAACTGTTAATTGCTGCGATAGTACGTTAGAGGACTATACACTGGCTACTTTATTATTGTGATACATGTATAATATCTTTATGTCTGTAAAACAAAAATAAAAATTACAAGTATTTTTGTAATGTTATCAGTTATACTGTAATATTGTAGCATCGAGTTTTTGAGTAAAAAGAATATAATATTTTTTAAATGTATTAGCTCTTTTCCGCCAACAATGGATGTTCCCATTAATTAAATGTTCCTACATTACCACAATAACAACACTATTTTTAATTTTGCTTTAAAATTTTCCCAAAATATTATACCACAGCAACATGTACACATATATTTTTTTAAAGTGTCTGTCATTTGAGCCAAAAAACCTACAGATTGTAAATAAAAAAAAAAAAAAAAAGTATAAGATTATGAAAATATTTAAAGATATTCATTTTCTAATGATAACATTTTCGTGCTAATCACAAACCCTATTTCCAGCTACCTAACAGCAGTGGTACAAATTCCATGTCTTTATTTTGGTGCAAATTCCAAACTCTCATAATATTTGATACCTCTATAATATTAACGAAAATATGACGAATATCGGTCACACCAACGTAGTTTTCGTTATTTTTCATTTTATTTTTTTTTTTTTATTATATTTTATTACAGAGCACGGTCAATTACGTTCTGGCCGGTTGTCAGTACGACTGCTGTCAACCGTGCGACGCGGAAGGATGCGCAGGGACCACAGACGACAAGTCATCCGAACCATGTTGCGACTGCGACGCCGAGTCGGACACGGCTAAGGTGAACGTCCGCAAGGTGTTCTATTTCTTCGAGGAGAAGGGTTGGCTCAAGGACCGGGCCGAGTACTCACTGTACATATTTCCGCCAGAACACGGGTAAGTCTGAAACACGAACACACACGTTGTGCTTGCGTCACTCGCTCGTACCACCCTGCTGTGTATACCTGTTTGTATAATAAACAATATAAGATGTATAATACATTAGGAATAATATTATATTAAATCGTCATCATGGCTGTTGTGCACTGTGCTTTAATTGAAGGGGGCAGAGTACCCCATATAATTACACTCTAATCAATAAGAATTTAAATATTCGATTATGCTGCAACATTTTTTATATTTTTGCATTACCTAACTATATATTTTTTTTTTGTATTTTCAACAATATAATCTATACGCACCACAGACAATGTGGAAACTCTATAGTCTATTTAATAGATATGACTACAGATCGGGGAGATTAAGATGACTCGCAACCGTTATAGATTAATACGGCAATATTGCCGAAGTACGTTTGATTGACGAGAGATTTAATGACGGCTCAGATCCAGGGTATTTATTAAGGATTCTGGTGAGGATTTAATAAATTATAAATGTATATTATTATACACTGCAGAATATCGATATGTTGTGCTGTATACATTTATTTACAATTAAAAGAAATAATGTTTAAAAAACAACTATTTAACAAATGTGTAAATTCGAAGAGAACACTTTTTATTATGACAATATGAGTAAACAGTATAATAATAATATAGATATAGATATCTATAGAGATAAACAATCAAAAGGTATTGAATTTGAAATTCGGAATATTTTCTGAAATACATATAGGTGATAAAATTAGGTAAACCTTAATTGGTCTACTACAAAACGATGTAAGACGTACCTAACAATTTTATTTTCATTGTTTCGCATAAAATATTTAATATTATTTTATGTAGAGAGTTTTTTTACTGAAATATAATAATAACTTTAACTTATACGTTTTACTATATTTTACATAAATCTTTTTAATTTTTTTTATTGGAGGAGGTATCACTACCATGGTGAAGTTGTCCGCGTCCACATCTAGGTCGTAGTTTTCTTTATTTTTTTCATTAAACAACCGGGAAAATAGGAAATCACTAGTATAGTTAGTAGGCTTTACTATCAAACGTAATACATATCCCCACGTCATGTTACAAACTAATAGGTTGTTATATATTTTACTATTTGTTGTGATTGATAAAATATTACATTGTCAGGTAGGTATATTATTTAATTGTCTCACGCTATAACTTATAATAAAACTTAATAATGGGTAGCAACACTGTCACGTTATTCGCAATCATGTCTTTTACCCGCCCTTTAAATTTACTCTTCCTAGACATTCCGTAGGTACTATAATACATCTGACTTCCTCTCTATTTTGCCTCTCTCTCATCTATATTAGTTTCATACCACAATGTCGTAAGGCCAAACACATGTATGGTAGTAATAAGTAATAACACTATTACAATATACGGGTAATAATATTATCATCATTATGTTCGAACACGTACGCGCCTAAGCCCTAGCTCGACTCTACATGCAATCACAATGATATGAGCAGTCATATTATATTATATACTATTATATGCATGCACTTTTGCAATTTCAAACGTGTCGATAAAATATATGAAACAATATGACATATTATTTTAAATGTCCACCGCTTTGTATGATTCGTATGAGATTTCAAAAACGGACAGCATTCCAATGTTTGTATTCTATAGTGCTGCTGTATTGTATATTGTATTTATTGTAATATACGCGTCTCTTACAAAGGCTAGCCGCAACGAATTTTGGCCGATGACAATTTGCGCAGTTCGTACACGTATTTACGTAGGATAGAAACGGTCAGAGTCTAGTCATCCCAGTCCAGCTACGACAATAATTACCTGTCTATAACAGTTTATTACTATTCTTTTGTCCGAAGATTACCCTCCGCCCAAGATATTAGCAGTGTGCTTGTGCGCCAGACGTTTTGACTCTCCCCCGCGAGTGTATTATGTTATAATATATATATATATACACCTCAAGTCCTTTGGTGTGCAACAAACACAACGGACCAACGAAGGAAATGAGTTTTTATACATGTAGTTCTACCGTACGTAATAATAATAATGATAATAATAATGTATAAACATCCTGCAGCAGCATATTATTGACCACCGATGTCCGTTAAAAAAATAACTCTGAGCCGGCGGCCCGCCACGCCACGCGACGGCTCGAGAATAGAAAATTCTATACAATATTCATAAGTTAATCTTCCGACCACCCTCGGGAACGGATTTAAAAACAAACAGTATACTGAAATAATTATAAGGGTGTTTTATGTGTGCGTATAGAGAATATGACGGAGGGTAGGGGGTGCCTCGTGTGATGAAATTCTCGAATTTATAAATAAATTTTACTGCGACCTGCACGAGCACCAATACTATTTTGTTTCGCGTAAATTAACCCAATACGACGACGTGTTCTGTCCGATAACAGGGAGATTTACATAATTGCTCGTGGGCTTTTGGAAGATAACACTACATACACGTGAAACCTCAATTATATATGTACACGTGTATTTAGTATATATCAATATTATACTATAGCAGTACACACGTATGGTATATACCCAACCAGATCTGGTTATAGGAAGTCGGGCACGCTCTGATCACGTACGCTAAAATTTAAATCATAATTAACACACATGCTTGACTCACATAATATAATACTATGCAAAACACAATTTTAATATAGGGTTGATTTAATCGTCAAAAAGAAAATGTCTCAAAAAATCCGAGGAATATCTAACCTTTAGTACCAATGGGTGTTAGCGGGTTACACAAGGCCCATACTTAACACCGTGACATAATGAATATGGTTTAAATAAATATAAACTGGTCAATCTTGAACTGGAGGTAGTTATTTAAAAAATAACTAACCTAACCTAATCTGACTTGTCAGATAAGGACAACTGCAACTATAATACAATAAATATGTATCATGTTTTTATATGAGTTAATATTTTAGATTGAATGAATTGATTTTACAATGATGTGTGTTTTTTTTTGTGTGTCTGTGTACACGAGAAGTAGTCGAAATAATACTCCGATTTTCAACTTCAGTAGCTTTTCTGGTTGGAAAGTGAATCTAGTTGGTGCCTTGAGGAGGTTATTTTTTGAAATTCTCAGTAGTTTTCAAAAGCACCGGTAAAAACAAAATAAAATTAAAGAAAAACGGGAAGTTTTACTCAAAATCAATTTTTGAGAAAATCGATTTTAGATATTGTTGTAACTCTAAAACAAATGAGACCAGAGACACTTGAAATTTTCATTGAATGTTAATACAGGCATTTTATATACTTGATAAAATTTTCAAAATATTTCAATGTTCAATATTTTAGTATTTATTTTTAAAAAAATGAAGATAAAATTTTATTCACTGGCTAAAAAAACTTCAAAATTTAATACAAGGATCTTAATATATTGTCACAACGACAGTTAAAAAATATTAAAATTACATAGACACAATGATTTTCAATAAGCATTTACAGTTCGAATTTTGACAAAATACGTAAAAATCACGAAAATTTGCAATTTATTTTGAGTTAAAAATTCATTAAATTTTATCTTTTTAAATCTAAGATTTGAAAATTTAATACAAGATTCTTCATGAGTTTGTTTACTTTTATCAAAAAAAAATTTCTATCCGAAAGTCAAATCAAATTTTTATGAGCATTTGAATTACAGCATTTTATATTCACTCAATTTCTCGTGTACCGATGTTCTTATTTTATTGTTATTCAAAAACGAATGTTTGTAGAAGCTTAAAATTTACACCATATGTTTATTTAATCAATTCCTTTACTCGATAAAATGTTCAATATATTTCAACAATTTTTGAGTTATTTATAGACACTTGAAATTTTCCGTTTTTTTAGTTTTTTATTCTATGAATTTCAATAAAATTTTATCCGTTGAGTCAAAAAGCTTTAAAATTTAATACAAGACTCCTAATATATTGTTACAACAGTAGTTGAAAAATATAAAAATACAATTATATTTTATAAGCATTTAAAGTTCAATTTTCGATAACATTCATCAAAATCTCGAAAATTATCAACCATTGTAATTAAAAAATTATAAAATGTTCAGTTTTTATAAATATCCTAGACCGACATACCGCCTCTGCTCAGAATCGTTTTTCGTATACAATGATATTATATCATTGAATTCAAATTTAACACCATCGATTACAGTAAATCACTTGTAACCTAGTGTACAGCAGAGTGACATCCACTTACGCGCCCTTTTATATAACATTAGCTTTAATATATGATGAGAAGAACTATGATAAACTGATAAATGTGTTCACAAATAAATTATTGGCTAGCTAGTAGATTTATATGGCCTACCGGTTGATTTCACAAAGTCTAAAAAAATATATTTTGAGCTAACATTACAATTTTTAAGTATTGACTCAAATTTTACTAGGTATTATTAATTGTCAAGTTTGATAACTAGGTGTCTTTGATATAATGATATTACACATAAATTAATAAAAAAAAAAACTCCAATTCCGAGAAAAATTACAATTTAAATATTATTATCTATTATACAATGCTCTCTTGAAATTAAAAGAATTATAAAATAAAGCTTAAACATAACTTTAAAATCATTTTATTTCGTGCTTTTGAAGGTTCTTGGTATCAACCAATAAGTTATTTTCTGTCAATCGATATTACATCTATCACGCGTTATGCTGTTATTCATTCGATGTACATTATTTATATTGTATCCATATGTACGACAACTGTTTATATCTAACTTAACCCGTGTTTTTTAATTTTAATTTCGTCGTTTAAGGTGAATTATAATAATAAAAATGAAGATGTAATAAATTTAAGTTGTATCAAAAAATAAAAAGACCTGCAATTACCTATTAAGTTGTTGATAATACAATTATTTGTTAGGCATTAAAAAAAATTATCAACATATTGCACTTAATTGCATTTTAATATTTTTTTTACTGAATTAACATTCATAATATTATGATTTTATTTTGACCCAGTTTTCAACATTGTACCTTAAAAACTTCACAATTGATTTAATTTTACTTAAAGTTATCTCAAATCTTAATGAATGGTATTCAATTTTCGAACTCACATAATATGTTGAATTCAGATTGTAGGTATTATACATTGAATTAAACCATTTGACAATCTCAATGCTCTATGTCAATAATACATGGCATACAGTTCTTACAGTGACCAAATCAATTAAAAATATTTAGATCACCTATAAAACTTGGTAATATTATCTTCTACAGTACTGACCTACATATTATTAAATATAATATCGTTGTATTTCAAATAAAACTTTTTTTACTTTTCGTTATCTAACCTATCCCCATTCCAAGATTCAAATTGAAAATATTACTTATTATTCCTTGTATTTTCTGAGACGGAACCCATTTTTCAGTAAAATAAAAAAATCATCTTGTGTATAAACTCACTTATATACCGACGGCTCGTCGTGTGTGTGATCAAGTTTCAGGCAATCGTGTGGAAAGTTCATCAAGCAAAAATGGTTCGACAACGCGGTGCTCACTTTTATAGCGTTAAACTGCATTACTTTGGCCATGGAGAGACCAAACATACCGCCGGACAGCAACGAGAGGACATTTTTGGGCACGGCCAATTACGTTTTCACTGTGGTGTTTGCCCTCGAGATGTTTGTCAAAGTAAAATTGCTCTCTTTTTGGATTACAATTTATTTGCCAACCTAATCCGATTGCGTTGTTATATTATTATTTGTTTTTTTTCCGCGTGCACACAGGTCGTAGCCGCTAGCATGTTCTACGGAACAGAACCGTATTTCAAGTCTGGTTGGAACATCATGGATGGATTACTCGTGGTGGTGTCCATTATAGATCTGCTCATGTCCCTCATCTCCGAAAGCAGCCCAAAAATATTTGGAATACTGAGGGTGAGTATACGATTTATAGCAGATGTCGATAATATGATGTACTCTTTCCTAATTTTAGTACGTTTAAAAGAAATTATACGGACCCTAATTAATTTTGCACCTTATACCAACAATAGTGAATTCGCCCTTGTTTATAGTATCTATAAGTTTGTCGTAAAATATGATAAAGTCACGTGGCGGTTGTCGTAAATTCGATATATAACCACGTTTATCGAACAGTTTCTCGTATTTATGAATCTAAGAAACGCATTGCACGTTTCAATTATTATTATATATACCTATATCTCTGTTATATAATATAATAATGTTACGTAATATATTACAAAATTGGATTTTATTTNNTTTTTTTTTTTCAAAGTCATAACACTATCGCTTAATTAAAACGTGTTAACTTTTTTGTTCACAGGTATTTAGACTGTTAAGATCGTTGAGGCCGTTGAGAGTGATCAATAGAGCTCCGGGCCTAAAATTAGTAGTACAGACACTGCTGTCATCGTTAAGACCAATAGGCAACATTGTTCTGATTTGTTGTACATTTTTCATAATTTTTGGTATTTTAGGAGTTCAAGTGAGTATATTATTATAAAAAACATACATTTTGTTGAAACATGTTAGACAAACTGTTCGGTTTTTGGTTGTCTGGATGTATTAAGAAAATGCGTTTTATTAAACATTTTTTTTTTNNTTTTTTTTTTTTTGGTATAATTATTATTGTGAAAAAAAAATTTAAACCAATGAAAACTTAGCAAAATAACTTTAATTCAAATTTAGATAATCTATTATACTTCAACCTTTAACTATTGTTAATTAACACTAATATTAAGATGACAGTTCATCTCTTTTCTTTTTTTATTGGTCTTGAAATTATAAATTTCTGCTTCGACAACTAAGGCCATTAGCATTACATTATTTATGTACATTTACGTTAAAAAAACTTAGTTCATATTTTGTACCGTTGTAGACAAGCTAGAAAAAAACAGACCTTTTAAAATTACTTAATTCATTTCTGTAAGAATATTTAAATTTATTAAAATCTTTTCTAAATTTAATGCCAATCATTTTTTTTTTTAAAGTTTTTATTTTTTTATTTGTTTTTAAGTAGCGTTTCAATAAACGATCTATTCGTTTGCTGATGAATTGGTTTTCGATTGGCGATTACATATTATTATATAATAATATTTACAAAGGGTGATTTTGGTGACTGTCAGAGTATACCCCATTTTCCCCTTTAATTATGAATTTATTCATATTCAGATTGTTTAGTATAGGCACTTATGGGCCATATTTTTAATTTACATACTTAGATTTGTTATGTCATTCAATTAGTATCCTGTGTGAACTTTATTTTTCAATATAATAACTACCCTGAATTACTGTTAACTGATATTTTTGAACATTTCTTTTTAAGTATCCAAATTAAAATGTTTATCCAAACGATTAATTTTTGAATGAATTCTAAATTGTATATATGGTGTGATATAGACGATATATTAAGGATAATATACTTTAAACATGATTTTATAAAAATAAAAATAGATAATTTATTAGATCTTGTATTAATAAATACTAAAAGTATAGTAAGTAAAAATAAATAGTACTCAAACAATTATTACAAATTATATAACGTTGATTAATTAATATAATTACTTACTATGATTACCAAATCATCATAGACTTCAAAACTTTCTACCCTATTTCCATGGGTCTATTGAATATTATCTGAAGTACACAAAGTTAATTAACTCAAAAACAACTTGTTTGAATTTTCGTTTACTTACTTAACAATTTTGAAGAAGTTCGAAGTATTAGAAATATATATTTTAGCCTATATACTGAATCACACGAGTGATAGTATTAGTATGAATTGGTAACCAATACCAGTTATTAATTCGGAGATTTAGATAATTATACGGTTAACATTCTACATAAAATCAGTAAACGTCATGTCTGCGTAAATAAATAACTCAACGACATGGTATAATCTGATGTAACTCTGTGGCCATTTCAATTAGCTTCAGATTGTACCTATTAAATCAAATCTGACGTTAAGTTTACTCGCGTTACACTCCGTGTTACAAAATAATATAGTTTGAGTGTGGTTATGTCTTAATAGGCATGTATATACGCTGCCTCTTAAACACGGGCCAAAAGCTAATGGAATGTTATGAAGGTTCTCGTGGAAATTTTGTGCGTTATAATGTAGTACCATATAATAGGCACCTACCTAGTGTATTAACTGTGTAAAATGCATTAATTAACAGATAGGTTAAATACCATGATCAAAGTCGGTCGGTGTAAATACCAACAATAAAATATCATATTAAACTGATAAATTTAATTTTTGCAACTCAGTTACTTATTTTCTTAAAATCTAACTTCAACGCCAATCATAATTTTGTACAACAAATCAAAAACTACCTATTTCATTTAATATGCTAAATTATTAGATAGGTATAAATTAAATGTGTAATAAAAATCGTTTCCAATTAACTCGTCATACCGATATACCAGCATCACTAAAACTATAAATCTAAAGCTGCTATTACATTAACAGTTATAAAACTTTACCACCCACTCCTACTACCAAAGTACCAAATAGATCCAATTTTCTACCATAAATCACCCTTGAAATTGAAAATAAATACACATTGCTGTAAGACCAATACATTTACCGTTGAGCTCAGATTCTCAAACCAACTTGAATATACAGCATTTACTAACACAAGCTGTTTCTCTTGTTCCTTATTTTAAAGCTCACTTAGAAAGAATAGTTTTTAAATTAGAATTCACACTCTGAATAATAAAATATGAATATTTGTTCAATTATCGATCAACATAACCCGTATAAAAAATGCAAAAAATAAGTTGGAAATTATGAATGATTTTAACCTGAGACATTACATTTTTACCGATATATTATAGGGATGGCATTTTAATTAAATTACATGGTACTGAATACCACACAAATATAATATAATATGTTTATTTTATACTACAAAAGAATTCAATAACATTATAAATACATAGCATGCACCCTTCAATTATTTTATGGTCATTCGAAATCCTCAATTTAATGAACAATTCATTAACAGAATGTATGATTTAATCAAGTGCACGGTACATATTATATTTTTTAATTAATTAAAATAATTAGCATATCGGTGATTTCTATATTGCTGCTTATCGATGCATTCACTTGATATTAAGTGTTAGAATTATGTTATTGAGGTCAACTATAGTGGTAGTACAAACATCAAGAGCTTATTGCCGTATTCCATATACGATGTGCTTCAATTTAATACAATACATCTCAATCAGCTGACTATAATATATTATGGTAAAATGAAAATTTTTGAACTAGATACAGTACACTAAAAATACATATTTTAGGCCAATTTTCAAAAATGTTACCCTGTTGGTCTGGGTAATGTGTTTGTGTGTTACATAGATAATACTGTTAATATTTCTTGTATTTTTTTTAAACGACTATACACGTACATGTTATCATTATTACTGAATTCAGATAGCACTATTTTCGTCAGGAAACTTTGATGAATAAACTTTATTTTATCTCTTCAATTGACTGATTTGCTGATATTCAAATTTTTCTGTTTGAATTGATTTGTCATGTGGAAAAATGTAACTTATTTTATGTGAAAAAAATAATATCACTAAAAATAATGAAAAATAACAGAATTAAAAGTGTGATAAAAGCACATTTTAATCTAATGGCATCTAGCGGAAATATTCGGTGTAATTGTTTAAGCAAAACACCTTGTATACTAGTGTAGTGTTATAATATTATAATCCATTGACAAGAAAGTCATTTTTAGTACAAATAAGAATAAAAATCAAATCGTTCGTTTTGTGTCCCGTACAGCTTTTCAAAGGGACGTTTTTTCACTGCGAGGGCCCTAACATTAAACACGTGCGTGACAAAAAGGAATGCCTGGCCGACAAGAAAAATTCATGGGTCAATCAAAAATACAATTTTGACGATCTTGGCAAGGCGTTGATGTCGTTGTTCGTGCTATCGTCTAGAGACGGTTGGGTGAACATCATGTACACGGGCCTGGACGCCGTGGGAGTTGATCAACAAGTGAGTAAAATAAAATATCTTTCGACAACAGTAGGTTGCTGTTGTTATAACTCGAGTGTTCAGTAGCGTAGCACGTGACATGCGTATACTATAATAATTGAGTTATGTAATTATTATTGTTTTTGGGATTTTTGGTTTATTTTTTTTTTTTTTTTTGTTTCACTCAGCCGATTGAAAATTATTCGGAATGGCGACTGTTGTATTTTATATCGTTCATACTGCTTGTTGGGTTTTTTGTGCTCAACATGTTTGTCGGCGTGGTGGTGGAAAACTTTCACCGGTGCCGGGAAGAACAGGAAAAAGAAGAGCGAGTCCGGCGGCTGGCCAAACGGGCTAAGCAAATGGAAAAAAAGAGGAGAAGTAAGAGTTTCAGCTGGATAATACTGCTACATTACGGACAAAAAATAAACAAACAGAATGATAATTAATTGAACATTTTTTCGTTGTTTCGTAATTATAGAAATGCATGAGCCACCGTATTATAGAGACTACAGCAGCGCCAGGCTGTTGGTGCACAGTGTAGTCACGTCCAAGTATTTTGATTTGGCCATCGCTGCCGTTATCGGTCTCAACGTGGTCACGATGGCATTAGAATTTTACATGATGCCTAAGGTAAGTGTATTTATAGACTCGACAACTTTGGATAGTAATATTTGGAAAAGTTTTCGAGTTTTTCTCTCGCTGTATGTACATTATATTATAATATAATATAAATGTGGTGCACACATTCCACTTGTACTTAAATGGTATCGACCCGTATTTTTTTTTCTTTTTGTTTTACGTTCAAACTGTATATTTGTAAATATGTACTTGAAAAAAAATAACCCCACGAGTATTCACCTCATTTTTTTTCAGGCGTTGACTTATGCGTTGAAAATATTCAATTATTTTTTCACCGCCGTGTTCATACTGGAGTGTGTGATGAAAATGTTGGCACTGGGACTTCAGCTCTACGTGAAGGACAAGTACGTACACACATTTTACAACCTCACAAAGAATAGATGAGGAGAGGAGGGTTAACTTTGATTTTAATCTCAGCCCATACGCTTTTACAGCATAATGTTGTATTGATATGACGTCACATACTACTATTATTATTATTTATTTATTTATTTTAGATGGAACATATTGGACATTGGCATCGTTATATTGTCCATAGTGGGTATCACGTTGGAAGAATTGGAATCCAAAATAATTCCAATCAATCCGACCATCATCCGAGTGATGAGAGTCATGAGGATCGCTAGGGGTGCGTAAAAATTATGTTAAAATAGAATACACCAAACAGAGATGAATTAATATTTCGTTAATTGCATATATACTAGTAATATACATAATATAATGTACAAAAAGTAAATCGTTTACACTACAATAAACAGTCAAATTATCGGTACGAATATATTGTAAGCATTTCAATTTTAGATTATGAGCGGGGTGAATTTTCATAGGTGGAGTTCTGTCCTAAACATTTTGATGGACTATTTTGTCCATCTAAACTTTAAATGTCTAAAACTAAAAAAACATAATGATAAAAATTTAAAAATAGCAAGAAGTATAATTTGTTTTTAGATAAAACCACATACAATTGAGTAAAAAAAAAATTAATAATTGATGTAAGAAATTACACCTTTTTAGTAATAAAAGAATCTTCTTGACCCTAGTATACTTAAAAATATGTATACATGTTGCAGTATAGGTATATCTATATTTCCTTTAATTTATTTTTCACTCTCCCGGATGTTTCCCAAACAACCACCACATATCGACTACATTTCTACATAATATATAAGCCAATAATCTTCTTGTGTGAGCGTGTATGTGTGTGGGTAAGTTTTGAGTGTGTTTGCATACCTTAAAATGGCCAATTAGTGTAATATCGTTCGCTACGACCGCAGTGTTGTATGGTAGGTGCGACGTATATATACCAGTATGTGTATTAGCTATAGAGAAACGTTTTGGTATAGGTAATACGCCAATAATATGCGAGTGTGTATTCGTTATGAAAATAAACATTGTTAACGCATTTCGTTATAACTTAAGTACCTATTACTATTACGTGCAACGACTATGGGAATTAAATGAAAATCGGATTTTCCTATCCGAAACATTCATAAATCACAAAACTTGTGGCAGCGGTGACTATATACTCGTAGATACATGTGTGCTCTATGCATCTGTAAATATTATTACGAGAAACGACACAATTTAAACGAATAAAATAATAAATTTATTTGTTCTGAGAATACGAAAATTTAAATATTTTTTTCCGATTTTCGACACAATAAATCTTTTGGGATTTACATAGTGCATAACTTAAGTAATTTGTTTAACTTGGTCTAGTTTATTTGGCTAGCTTATATTTAAATCTACAACCATCGTTAAGTATTTAAAATAATAATAACTACAGTTTTTAGTTGACCGAAATACCGAATAATCTATTCTCCATTCAAATTGGTTTCAGTTTGTAAAAAGCGAAATAAACACGATAAATATAATTTGAGATTTTTAAAATAATAATATGGATAAGTACAAATTTCTACAAAAATATAATAATGTAGTATATGTGTTGACAGAATTGAAAACTACAAATAAATAATGACTTTTTCTTAAAACTTTGAATTATATAAGATATTTAATTTCTTATTTTTAAGATAATCATAATACTTATGTTGATATTATATTTTCATAAAAATAGTTCATGAGGTCCTAAAATATGTACATAAAAAAAATGATTATCATTATTCTACTGTACTTACATTATATACGTATTATTACTATTATATTGTTAAAGTATAGTATAATAATAATTGCTTTGGCTTATTTTTCAGTTTTAAAATTACTGAAAATGGCAAAAGGAATAAGAGCTCTTTTGGATACCGTGATGCAAGCATTACCTCAAGTAGGAAATTTAGGACTCCTGTTTTTCCTATTGTTCTTCATATTCGCCGCATTGGGTGTGGAATTGTTTGGAAGACTCGGTAAGCGCATTGAATAATTATTGTATTGTCATAATATCATAATATGAAAGTCTCCTACATTTTTAAAAAACAAAAAATGTTTCAAGTGTGACAGGCACGCAGTCTGTACTGTGTATTGATACACAATTTTTGAAGGAATGGGTAAAGGTTTTTTGGTTTTAATTGCACATTTTAAATAAAATATCATTGTTTAAGATTATATCAATAAGATCAATCAACATTTTAAACGAAATTAAGTAACGTGGTTTAAAAATATTCAAAATTTAATATTTTTTTAAAACTATTTATGTATAAAATATAGGTAACTTCATAAAAATATACATTTTTTGAAATTTCAACAAAAAAATGTTTGTTCTATTTCTTCGGTACTGTCACCCATTTAATTGTAAAATAATTTAAAATTATATTTGACTGCTTTTTAAAATGTATATTATTACGTATTTATTACATAATATTTCACTGCACATAATATTAATATAATATAACCAATGGCTCATATGGTCATATTTGATTTCATATTTTATCTATTTAAGTGCATATTTAAATGAGCAATTCAAAGTTCTTTTAGAACATTAAGTCATCCCAATTTCCTGGTCATAAACATATTATTATCCCTCAATGTCTGTGTATTAAAACATTATCACCAACGCATGTCAAATGTATTATGCATAGAGTGCAGCGACGAACACTCGTGCCAAGG
>PVMI01055241.1:0-17935 GCA_008528875.1 Aulacorthum solani | reverse complement strand
TGTAATAAAAAGAAAAAAAAAAACTTTAAATGAATATGTGAATTATTTAAGAGTATAAGTATACTCAGAAATTCAAAAAAATCAAAATTCACATGAATTCACTGAAGCAAAAAAAAATGTTGATGAGTAGTTAACAATATAGTATTGTTTGGGTAATCTGTATTACTGTATTACACTCGTACATTATTTTATAACCTATTGGTATATGAAAATAATAATAGTATTCCCCAATCATTTTTGATTTGAGTTTGTGAGTGTAAAGTACACAGTCCATGACCTAACCTACCAGGCGGTGACTGATATAAGATTATGAATATAAAATGAGTGGTATTTTTTTTGTCGTCATGACTCTTTGCAGTCAAACATGAAAGTCATGCAACAGCGACCTAAGTTTAAGAACTATACGTACTTTTCCAAGTAAAACGCGATATTATGAAATCTGAAACTTACCTATATATTGCAGTTTTCTCATATCTGTACCAAACCACCAATATGACAGTGTCCTGAGGATCGTGGGGTATCGGTGGAGCAATGTCACACGGCAACAACGCAGTTCCGTGTATGACGGCGAATATCTGCCGCACTGCACCTGTGAACAAATCCCAATGACGGCGACGGTGAGAAAAATGATGGAAATATTATGTTTTACGAACCATATTATCATAATAATTATGATTTATAGTATACATTTTTGATTTGTGGGAGAGGGACTGATAAACATTTAAGCATCAATTTAGGAGATGGGAGGTTATAATATATACTATACTTTATAAATTATAATAAATAAATAATCTATAAAACGAGCAGTCAATACTGCAGGTCAGATCAGTTAATCATTTTTTACTTCCTACCTAATCTGTATGATCGATACATTCAAGTTATGAGACAAATGTAATATGTCACACAGCGTAAGTATTTAACTTGAAAATACTCAGGTAATGCACGTATCTTAACGATAGTTACCCAATAAAGTTATTATGGTGTGTACTAGACAATTCTTTTGCCATACAAGTATGTGCCTAATACCTATAACAGTAGTTTTTCTGGGTATTTAAAGTTCAATAGTTGTGTGACCTGGCGATATGTGTTTTCCTTTTTTATAATGATCCAATAACTTAAAATGATGTGTTTAAAACGTTTCATACATAATATCCTCTGCTTAAACGTTAGTTCTGGTTACTGAAACTTACTATTTTTTCGTTAGAATATTATATTTAAAAATAAAAATTGGATGTTTTTATTCGCTTAATTTTTTCTATTTCATTATTTTTTGCAAGCGATATTAAAACAATTAAAAAAACTATAACCTATTATGATAATAGCCATTATTATTATTATTGTTTTTATTAATCTATTATGTCCAAATTTGTTTTATATACAGTTTAAGCAGATGGAATAAAAACTATATTGTACATTTTCACACGATCTTAAATGTAAATAAAATAACAGTTGCATTACACTTAACATGATCATTAATAACTATTTCAGGTTATAATTATTATTAATTTTAAGTAGGTATATTACTATTAAAACAAACTCTCAAGGCATCATTAAATTTAAATATCGATAATATATTGCCATAGTTTTTTTTTAATTTTTTTAATTGTAGTTAATAATTGTTGAGTGGGTGTCGTTATTTGTGGCCTGATGATACATTTGAACACAGTGGCACTTAAAAAATGGTGATTTAAACACTTCCAACGAAATTTCCAGAGATTTTAGAAATATATAAATCATAGCAAAAAGAAGTAAACTGCCCGAGTAAGTAGAATTTATTGAAGTTGGTATATTTTTTTTTTAGTGAGTTATAAATTCTCGAATTTATTTAAATTATATACTTTTCAAATCCAAGTTATAACTCGTATTTTATACTTAGTAACATTTATTATTTTCTGAAATATATAATGCGGGATATCCGTTGTGGTGTATTCAAATCCCTCGATGTCATATTTTTACATACTTAGTAACCTTTAAAACTTTTAACAGATGGATTTTGAGAACTGTAGGCTCATTGGTTTAATGAAATTTGAAATGGAAATGTTTATTAACAGGCTGGACTTATCATAACTTACTATAAACTTAAATTTTAAAGTATCTTGATTTTGAATCTTGAGATGAACAGGTAGATGGCACTGTATTCAAAGGATTGTCGTGTATTTTTTAAATAAAAATACCACACGCTTTTCCGTATAGCCTATATTAGAGGTTAAACAACTAGTATCTACTATCTATTATTAACTTATAACTGTATCATAAATCAAAATATTAATATTTGTTAGATACCTAATCATATTTATCTCGTTAACATTATTTGCGTGAAACGAGGAACAATACAATAGGGATTGGAGTTGCGTTGAAAACATGTTAATATTGTTATAATCATCACCATCACCATAGTGTTTTGTTAAAATATCCGTTATTATAATACTGTGCTTAAGTAGAAAGGTAGATGGTACATTATAATAAAAATATTTTTTATAATTTTAGTCATATAATCATTTATACAAATATTATGTATTAGAACTGCACCATTCTCGTCCGATTTTAGTTACCATTATTTCCAGTTCAAATATTTCTATTCGATAAGGATCACGGGATAATTTTCAATACCTTATTAACGTATTAACAGAATCAACAATAGGTTAGTAAAAATAAATTAATACTTAAACTTGGGTTCGTTTTCACACTATATTTTAGTAATCATAACATTTGTGTTTACATAGGATTAATTTTACACAGAACATCCACGGATAAACATAAAATCAATTTAAATTTATTATTGATGTTGTACGTAGAAGTTCCTTTTTTTTGTTTTTTTTTTTTTTTAAATTAACAACAGTTAAAATTAAAAACATACCTACGTCCTACATACAAAATACTGAAACCTTAATCCATAGAAAAAATTTCAATAATTATGACTATAATTACCACTTAACAAATTACAAATTTATCGAATTACGCAATGAAAAAAATCTCGGTCACAAAACATTGTGCAGAGTTCACATTAAGAGAGTTCTTATAAATTTATTATTGCATTGTATTGTTATAACTTTAACTGCTTGGCCTTGGATGTGATGATTGTATAACAATTAACACACTATCACACTATGTTATTATATAACATAGGAGAGGCATAAACTGGGGTTTTAAAGTAGCTTGGGACGGCAAAATATTTACTGTACTTTGTTTAATTATTTCTGAAACACAATACGGTGGCATCGAACGTAGTATTAATGATGAACTAACATAAATTATTTGATAGTGACTCAGATACCTTATTTTATTAATTCTCTCGATTTCTCTTACAATTTGTATTTTATTATTTATTTAAACGGAGATTCATTAAATACTGGTTTAAAATATTGGTGATTTTAATACATTTTAATAAATTGTAAACAAAATAATAGTCTAGTAACCGAGCATAGTATGAAACACAAATAATAGACATAATATACATAAAATATTACAGCCGTACTTAATTTTATTTTATTTGGTGTACCTTTTATTGATCGGGAGATACGTACAAAATTGGCACGATGACGGCAAGATTTACATCGAAAAAATGGATGATTCCATCTTCGGCTAGCAAATGTGTTGCCGAGAAACAGGACCATTGTGAAGTGTGTATTATACCATTTCCCGATACCAGAACTATGACTACACCTCAGCCTACAGACACTGATGAGAATCAGTACTTTTGCAGTGTATGTGATCAGATATTCATCCGAAGCAGCATTGTAACGGTTGACAGAAGAACGCTAAAACATGACAAACCATACCCGTGCAACGTGTGCAACGAGTCATTCGCCAATACCATTCAACGGATAGTACACCAGCAATCACATGCTAATGAAAACCCATATCTATGCAACGTGTGCAACACCTTATTTTCTAACACCGTTCAAATAATGGAACACTATAAAACAGTGCACGTGGGTAAAAAACCATTCTTGTGTGACATGTGCAATAAATCATTCAGCCAGAGCAACCATCTGAAGAGACACCAGAGGATGCATAAGAGCACATACTCATGCGATGTGTGGAATAAGTTGTTTACTTATAACAGCAGACTAGTGATACACAAGCGAATTCACGAAAGTGAAAAACCGTATAAGTGCGAAGTGTGAAATAGGTCATTCAGTAATAGTTCTAATCTAAAAAATCACCATCTAAAGCACGTGCGGGAAAATTGTTGAATTTGAGATATTTGTGGTAAGTCTTTCATTTAAATGTGCGTAATGAAGACACACCATAAAACCCCTACATTCCAAGTCTAAGATCTTAGATCTATGAACAAAGTAAAAAAAATATTGCACTAGCTTGTAAGATTATTAATGAGATTATGTGTTTCATTAGATAATTTTTTTGTGTAGTATTTTCCACAAAAAATAAACTATTGGTTGTCTCAATGGATATAGTCCATCCTAATTCTATGACTTAGTGTAAATTATTCTCTATTTCATTATTATTTTATTTCTTTAGTGTACACATATTACAGATTGTGTCAAATTTAATACAGACTGTTAAAAAAATAAAATGAAAATAAATTTCAATTGATTTTTTTGTTAAAAATACCGTTGTGAATAGTTCGCTTTAAAAATATTTAGAATCGAGTTTTGAGGCAATATTGTTCAAAACCGTTTTCGAAATGATCATTAATTGAAGCAAGACATCAATGCAACGTTTTCTGAATTTTTACATTTACAATTTTTCATTAGGTATATCGAATTCATATTTTTGTCTTTTGGTTTTCTTTTGAATTATTAACGGACAATTTAATTATATTTCATTTAAAATCTGTGTATTCATGTGAAATAATGCATAGCTATTATGACGTGGCATCTACACTAAAAAATAATAATGTATTTCCTTCTACCTTTTAACTTGTTTACTACGTTAATAATTATAGTTTAATAATAATACAAATCTAGAATATTCTGATTTTAATTTCATTTATACTTATGTTGAACTATAAGTAAATTACAAATATTATCCAACTGTAAATAACAAATACCAACATAACATTTTAATAGGTATGTATATACATTGTCGGCTTCTGTCTAAGCCATATTAGACCTATTGTAATCATGGTATTCTTAAAATATAAAATAAAATATTATTTTTAATTTATTAAATTATATTAATTTCTGAAATATTTATGTGTTTACTCCATAGTCATTTTTCTTTACAATACGACGGTAATAATAAATCGGTTTATTGTTATATATTCTATAACGGCGCGTTGTATAGGCAAAACAGCTACAAGTGACATTTCAATCACTACAAGAACAATAATAATAATGTTAATAGATTTTATTAAAATTGTATTCATTTAAGATATTTAAAACCATAAAATATAATAAACATAATAAATGTATACGTGTGGAATATAGTTATCCAAAATGATAGAAGATCATCGATAATACTGTAAGGAAATTAAAATAAAGAACTTTCTAATCGTAACAATACATATTTTATTCTTCCAACAATTTACTATGTTAGTTATCAATAGTATAATATTATGACTATTTTTATACAATGATTTTATGCGTATTTTTTAAATTTTAATGGTCTTAATGCATTGAGCCAAATTCATAAATAATATAATACATATAAAAGAGCATCTAAGACAGGAGTGTTAAGACCCTCGAGAAAAATGCTGAACATCATAATTTATAATCTAGCCATCAAATCTATTCCATATTCTAAGAAATTTTTTCACATTCATAAACATTAATTTATATTTACTGCTTAAATACATTTAAAAAAAAGCTAGAAGCCCAGCAGGAATAATATTTGGTATTATTTAAGAAATAATTATTTCTTTTTGATCATACCACTAGATTATATTATTATACACCATTCGGCTTTGTAGATGCCGAGTAACATTGGTGTGCGTACATTACGGACCTCCTACCCTTTGTTCTACATTTTTTAACCCTTGACCACCGCTGCCGCCAACATGACGGTATGTTCATATGCAATTTTTATAAAAAAAAAAACTAAATACGATTTTTTCAACAAACTCCACTACAAACCAAACCGACGCGACTCAATACGTTTCGTATTATGCACAAAAAAACACAAAATATGTTGTGTTGATGATACTCAAGAAATTTTCAAGTTTATTGGCATAAAACAGCCTCAATAGAGTGTACAAGTGTTTTCAACATAAAAGAATATAATATATGGTATACATAATAATAATTAATAGTAGGTGTATACCACGAAAGTGTTATGTGTTTATATGGAACGGTTGTCGTTATTAAACATGTCCCATCGTATTTAATCCTTGATGTTATTTTTTACTAAATTTACGTCATAACCACAGAATTACGAGTTTGATAATTAATAATAATAATATAATGCATGAAAATTTATATTTTATACTTAAAAAAATTGTAATTTTGGAAATCAAATTATTATATTATTTTAATTAATGTAAATTAAATGATATTTTAAGTCGTTTAATCTGGAATTAATTATGATGATATTTGAATTTGTAATTAAATTTAACATTTCAACTAGTTTGCAAACATATTATCGTGGTCAATTTACAAAATTATCATTTTTGCAAAACGAGATGAATAAATGTATTATAAAATAAAAATAATGTTTGAGTATTACGTTTGATCATAATCAATATCAGTTATAACGATATTAATTTAATTGTACTTTTAGCGAACATTTGACTAAATGGTTATTTAATAATATTATGAACGGTGAACTCACCTGTAACCGATTATTATTAAATTAATATTATTAATGGTATTATTATTATTTCTATGCAAATCCCGCAAAACAGTGTTATTGAAACATTGCTTTCAGCTGGCTCTGCAGGTCAGTCTGAGTTAGAACAATTACAGACAAAAAAAAAAAATCAGTGAAATGTGTGTTCGATGTGAACAGGGGATAAGCTCACGGGGAAATATTAAAAATGGATAGTGGTTATATAGGACGAGGGTAGATTTTAGTCGGCTCACGGGGATAGTATACACACGTCTGTAGGTATAAGGGTTTAAATACGACCCTGTCACTGAGTAGAGTTCACCGTTTTAATATAATATAACGCCGACATGCGTACCCATATGAATATCATACGTTGGCCCCAAAATAGTCACCAGCTCCCTTTATGTATCATATTATTATTATGATATTGTTTATTCGCTCTGATTAAGACTGGACGCTGGAGACGCATTGTGTTTATTTTAATTAAACCTCTCTATCTGGGTGTACCACGGGTATTATATACCTACACAATCGTGGGTGAGTAATCACAATAATAACAATAACAATAACAATAATAATGATAGTGATAATACGCACACGTCAATATTATTTTACATAATGTTGTATATGACGTGTTTATGCAGACTATGGTCGTTGTATCTCCGACGGTGCAATTTGAAATATATAATTTTCTCGTCCATCTACATATTATGGATACCGGAGAAATATCCTTGAAGGGCATCCAGGCACATCCGGCCGTCTGTCGATAACTGTTACAGCTAAATAGTCTAATTTAATTGATTCCGGTGCCTACAATGTCGGCAGAGATGGAATCTTTTGTGTGAAAAACATGAATAAAATGTATCATTCGTTTGAAGGTCTTTGTGAAACATAATATATTTTTTATTAGGTAGTAACAAACAAACGTAAATAAGACATTAAAAAATGTATAAGCACATTACATTACATTTACAAATACATTTGAAATAATTTATCTGTTTAAATTTTTCGGTTTTTGTAATTAATTAGAAGTACAATTAAAATCTCCGAATAGTGCATACGATATAGCATAGCTATTTGATTGAATTATTATTTAAATACCAATTACACAAATTTATAGTTCAGACTTGTTTTGTTTTTGTTTTCCGAATCAATCAGAACCACTCAAAAATATTATATTCGTAATTTCATAATAATGCATAAGTACTATCATTATTAATAGGCTGTGGAAATTTGATTTAATATTAATTATTTATATTTTATTATAAAATTTTACTTTCTTAACACAAAATATGAATAAGATACCAAGAAATTCAATTTTAAATCCTATATATAACATTTTATAACAAATTTAAATTATTATTTTTTTTTAGCATGTATAGGTTAATTTTTCATTGTTATTATTTTTCGGTATTTTTTTCCCGTTAGTTAAAACTTTTTACACGCATTTTATGAATTTTTTTTTTTAAATTTCTGTCTTAAAAATTGTTGTAAGTGAATAAGAATAATAAATAATATAGTTTTTTTTTTATTAGATCATTATAGATTTTTATATATTTTAAATTTTGGTATGTAGTGCATTTTCTATGTTTATAAAATGTTCTTATGCATTTTTCAATTTTTTTAGTAAATTTTCGCTCTATTTAAAACAGTGCCTTTAATTAATTTAAAATGCATTTTTAAGGTTTTATTACAACAGACACTGCCCTCATTATTATTATTATATATCACGCCCACCCCGTTTGGTACTACTCAGACGAGTATATGTGTTTCGTTTTTATTCCGTTCTTTTCGGTATCCCACTACATTTAATTTACCGTTCGTTAATTCCGGCGTTTTGGGAAATGGATAGGAAGCGAACCGCCGTCAGCAATAATGTCGGTTGTCGGGAGGCGGCGGCGGAAAAGCTACCATAATGAAAACGCGAGGTTATCAAAATGGAAATCGCGACTGTCACTTTGAAGGCACCTCCAAGCTTGTGCGACCCGACTCGCTAAATAGATAACGGAAACTTTCTCGTCGCTCGGCCGATAAAACAGCAGAGTAAAGCACTGTATAGCCGACAACAACGACAGTGCAGATATTATTTACAATAATAATTATCATTATAAAACGTACAACACAATATATGAATATCGTAAGAATATTATTAACACCGTTGAACATGTTGTAGATGCGCAATCTATATTTATCCTTGTTCATCATCTAAATAATTACTTTTTAAAAACCTCATCAAACTATTAATATAAATTGTTCGTATCTCATAATAAGTACAGCAAGAGCTGATGTATATTACTGCAATCAAATCAGTTCGAACTGAAAGCATTTCAAATTGTAAATGACGAATTAACACTAAATGAAAAAAAAAATCATATTCTCGAATATAAAATCATTGACATTTTCAATTATATTTTTGTGGTAAGGAATATTATTCAACGTACTAGAATATTATAATATTGTAACATTATAGAGGTTCTTTATGGTAAACATAATAATACATTCCATTTTATTAAGCCTGTATCTTAAACATTTCTGTCTGCTTAAACCACAAGAAGTATAATTACATTATATCGACAAATTTTCAAATTATTTTCAGACAACGGTTAAACACATTAACTCGCATTTCCCATGTATAATAAAATAAAAATCTAAAGCCATTTTACAGACGTAGGTAAGTGGTTTTTAAACGATTTGCAGGAAGAGGTGTTAACGGTTCGGCATAATATAACCCATTGAGCCGAATACGTTAATCTTGTCAGAAACATAACATTGTAATTTCAAAAAGTTTAGTTTAAGTAAAATAATATTATATTCGCCTCCACCGACCAGGTCATTCGAACGCCATAGCACACACTATGGCTGTACTAACCTGCGTACCGCCATATGACCGGGGTGGTCGTCGGTAAGTGGGTGTTTTTACGAATATTTTTCGTTTGAATAAATATATTATAATACCAACCATTTAACGTCGTATCAACGACGATGACATGGTGAAAAATAATAATACAACATTAATGATATACTATTATTTCCACAACACACACGTGCACTGGCGGTGGAACGTATATTAAAATGAAAAAAAAAAAACAAAATATACCGAACTTTTGGGGCAACGGGCGTTGGCCATGTAGGTTGGGATAATAATATAACGATATCCGCGAAAATGCGTTAGTGGGTGTAGCGGGCGGCGGCGGACTGTATAGTGGTAGGGGGACGGCGAAGGTGTCAGCAGCGTAGTGAGGGTGTGCATGTGGGTGGTATGATGGGAGGGGGTCAGAGAATATTGAACCTCTGAGCATAAATATTAATTAGCCCGGGACCATTTCGCTGGTGGTTTTTTTTTTTTTTTTAATATTCAAACATTATAATGGTTTTCCACCACAGCCGCCGTCGTACTCGGGTTGAGTGAAAGGGTGTAGACGGTGGCCTAGTACGAAGGAGGCGTTGGTCCGTACATAATTCACAATGTAGAGGTACCTTGACAAGCCTCTCCTCCCTCCCCAGCACCCATCCGAGCGGCATCCTCCGCCGGCGATCACGTCCCGAAAAACCGTGTCGAGCCGGTAGCGATATTATAATATCTGCGGCGGTGGTCCTAAGCCGTCCGCATGAAAATTTAAATCGCGTTTAATTGAATTCTCGTGTAAAACATCAGGGCCAGACCCAATATACATTTATATAGATATTATATAATACTATTAATATATTTTAACGCAAAGCAAAACTAGTCTTGAAATCATTTAAGACTTTCAAAATTGTATTATGTTATTGTACAAACGACCATTGTACAGACGGTATAATAATTTATGGATTATATACACACTGCAGACATTTCGCGTTTCGTGTGCCGTGTAACGTAGGGAGCTGCGAGCGAAACAGACGTTTTCTATACGACTATAATAATTATTATACTCATATTTTTGTAGTTTTTACTGTCTTTTTATGTTTAATATGTTCACTTTAAAACGACATCAGCCACCGTTATTATGTGAGGGTATTTAATTATTAAGACTAATTTTGAATTTACTGCGACTGCTTGAACTATGTAACGTTATCTCGCCACGTCGTTGTAATGGCACATAAGTAGCAGACACCACATAACCTTAAGCGTGTATACCAACAATTTAAAGAAAAAAAAATATTTTTGACATTTTTCACAAATCATGTAGGTAGAAGTATATATTTTTATTTTTAGTGAAACTAAAATATAACGTGATCACAGATCAAGTTGTGTAAACTCATTCATTCTCAAACATAAACAAATGAAATGTGGAAAATATAAAAAAGTCTAATATCATATTTTTTTAATCCTAAGCTGTGAATATTCTGGATTTTGATTGCAGTATTTATTTGTCGTTTTTGTCATTATTATTTTTATTATTTATGAATAAATTTAAATTAAACTGACGAATCATCGTTGTTTTCTTTGTACAGCATTTTTATTTTTGTATTATAATATAATAAGCAACACCGAACCACACAATAAAATAACGTTGTTAATTGAATGGAACCATCTAACTATAATAACAAAATTTTAATAAAAGAGCTTCTTGTAATATAAAAGTTGACTCAATAAATTGTAAAAAAAATTTATTTTTGAACAGTAGGTCGTTAATTTTTATTTTTAACTAAAGTATTTCAGTCTACTTTGTTAGTTCTTGTCTTTGAAGTCAAATAATACGGTTTTTCGTATAACATAACAAATTAATATAAAAATAAATCCATTTATACAATATTTTAAACATTTAAAAAGTCTTGTACTTTTGACCATTTGCATTGAATACAAACTATACGTCTTATTTAAGTATATTATAATTCAGTAAGTTAACAACCATCGATTTCATAATTCGCTGCTACCTATTTTATAACATTTAGGGTTTCATAATTGTGTTGGACTAAAACTCGCCTCAAACATCAATCGATAGTAAAATTAATTTCAATTACGTTACTCGCAATTTCAATTGTAAAAATATCATGATAAAAGAAAACGCTCCTTTCAGCTCCTGCTAGCATTTGGAAATATAATGAAACAAAAAATATAAATCTCAATGGTTCTCGTTTCGCGGAATTAACCTACACACGGAAACACTTGAATCGTGTGTTTCGTTGATTGCTGAGCAGGTCTCAACAAATCGCATAACCATTAAGATAGGGTAAGCCCATAAACTATAACCTGACCCCAGGACGACGATCAATGTCACGGTTCGACTTTCGAGAGCTCCAGCTATAATAATATTGTGCGACGACATTAATACGATGACGAGAACTGTATCATATTTCGAACCTTATTTATTGTGGAGGTGAACAAAACGTTTCGGGACCGAAAAAACAACAACGCTACGGATGGGAAGCGTCGTCATCGGGGTTAGACTTATTATACTATTTTGTATAGACTTTCGTCTATAAAATTAAAGTAGAATAACACACCCCTACTCGACGACCGTCTACCGAACCCCTCCACAATACACGTACAACACAAATGAAACGAAAAAAGGAAAAAATAAGCAAAAATGTGGGGTGAATAATTTATCAAATTAGACGTGTATTGTGACTGGGCGATACCGCGAGCGGGTGGCAGCGGTATCGTGGGGCGAATTCTTATATGAAATATCTATATATATTACATAAAAAAGTCCAAAGTATTTTTAGTTTTCTGAATAGAAAAATTCGCATAAAGTACGAGCGTGTCCAAAAAAAAAGTAACGGAAAAACCTCACGCTCGGTCAACAGCTTGTTGTCAAATACAGCGCGATCGCTCGAGCAAGTGTATACAGTACGCGCCTACACGCATTTATATACATATACGGTTTGAAATGTGATATTTTACCTGTTGTGTCCAGTATTTAATATGGGTGTTCTCAAAAAAAAAAAAACAATAACTATGCCGCCGTGCTAAGCCACTGACAGACTAGTCAGCTGGTACAAGATCTTACTGTCCATTCATAGAAAATAATTTTATAATATTATATTGAATATAACTTTAAATTAGGATTTATGGGTTTTCGTCATTAGAAAATTTGATTTGAATAACTTTCTTTTTAAAAAAATTTAATTTTGAAAAAAATTGGAGTTACCACTTAGTGGCTTATTAGTGTGGAAATATAGGTTGTATTCATGCCAAAACATTTTGTTTGGTATAAATTCAAATCATAATAAAATACAGATTAAAATTTAAAAATGAAAAAAAAACTCAGAGATTTTCATCATTTTTATTCCCAACATCAATTTAATACGGATTTCCATCGCGTTTTATTTTTTGTTTAGTTATGAAAAATATATGTTTTTGTTAAAAAATATTGTAATCGTTTTTAAACTGTATAAATCACGTAATAGCCAATACATGACATAATAACCACGTAAACGTAAATGCGCTCAACCGTCACTGACGAATCAATTCGTTTAACTGATTTAATAAAAGCTCGTACGGATATTTTGTACTTTCTGACTCATTTGTATTCAGTTTAATTAATAATTAAACACGACAATATATTATGTTATTTTGTTGATCTATACAACTCTCAAATCATATTTATTTCACAAAAATTGTATTTTATACATAAAAGAGTTAAAAATCGAGATTCAATTTATACCCAAACATTTATAAAGACCCAATAAAAATGTCCGAAAATGATAATCGACATACTATTGATTAAATACATTTATAAATTTATAATATCATAAAACTACACACACAATAAAAACAGACCAATAACGTGGTACTTATTGTTTGTTTATCTTAAAAAAACGCTAATAAAAATTGTATATTATTAAAATGCATTAATTAAAATACATCATACATATTTTATAAATATGAGTGAGATTGAAATGCAATTCGCATTCATTTTCAAAGTCAACTGTAATTTCGTTTCGGGTCTTAAATTAATGTAAGGAAATAAATCTTACATATTTTTTCATATTAAGATAATTTAATGCATTCCATAGAATTTTTAGGATGAATAAGCAAAATACTTAGATAATTTATGGAATTTTGTTTAAGAAATAACATTCCCAACAACCAAGCAATGCTTATAGGATAGATAGGTAACAAAAATAATAGGTATTAAAATATAAAGTAGTCGAACATTAACTGAATAAGTAAATTTTTCTGGGAGAGTTAAAAACGTATCAGAAAAACAGATAATGATAGTTGATATTTTTAACTAAAATATGATTTAAAAACTGGGGTGTATTAGCCCCCCTCTCTCCGTAATTGGATTATGATTAGGACTGTGAGGTGATTATATATATGTACGATGTAAGACGCGTTACAACAGGAAAATAAATTATAGTAGTGAATATCTTATGTTGTTAATTTTAACTCCACTCTGTTGAAATGTTTTACTGGAGAACATAGCTCGAGGAGACAGTTGTAGATGTGCTCAAAACACCCTCACTTAAATCGTGCTAATGACAACATCACATGCACACATGTAAATAGTCAAGAAGCACTATATTGAGTTTGATGGAAACGTTATATTATTATTCAGTCAGTGGCTGCAGATAGGTATTATATAATAGTATTATTTACCGGTATAGCATGGGAAGAGAGACTACATAAATTATAGAACACTAAAATAATCACTGAATACTATATTTGGTGGTTAGACTGATGACTCTAATTTGTAAATTAAAAATATAGAGGAATAGCAGCCTCAGACGTTTTATAACATTTGATATTTTTTAAAATAATTATAATGTTCAACAACATGAGTTAAAAACATGTATTATAATAAAGCTTAGTCCTAGGGCTTTATCCTAGGGGATTTAGCCTTTTAACCTAATCTTGGGAACAACTCAAGAGCATAAAGGGTTCTGCTTATCCGGTGACTCCAAACACACAAAAAATGAGAAATACTTATCGTGAAGGGAGGGGGAGGGGGTAGTCTATACTAACCTATATGGTTCTATAGACTTAATTATGCCCAAAACATTCGAACTATTTTTTCATAGTTCCGTTCAACAATAATAATTATAATAACAGCAACGACGACGTTTGCGGAACTATTATGAGAGTGTAAATGAGTCGAAGTTTTTTGATGTATTTTTTTCCACCACAGTCCAGCACACGCTAAGCGCACGATTCGTGTTATTCGATACGAGACCCGTCGTGCGCGGTGCACTTCGTATGTTGTTCGCTCCTTCAATTTGCCTACACAGATGGTTTACAAATGAAAACTTTATGCGCGGCTGACACGTTTAACACGGTCTTCGGTTCTAACAGTAATTACGATGCAAAAAATACAATATATACGAATATAAAATATCATGTACAAGCAAGGAAAAATGGTTGGTAAAAACAAATTATAACTGTGCTTAGTTTTTTTTTACAATCATCAGATTAAATTTTAAATCCATTTTCATGTAGAATAAAAAACGGTAGCTATAAAAATGGGGTTCAAAAATACTTGATTTTATTCATTTATCACTTTGAAATTCAGAAAATATTTGGTAAATGATTTAACAAATACTATTTTTTTTATTTTTTGTTTTTTTTTTTTAAATAAAATAAAAGTTTTCATCGAGTTTATTTGTATATATATATATATATATGTAAACTTCTGTCTATACAATATATAGTGATGGTAAGTAGTGAAATAACCGTACAACAGCAAAAACATTATGATAATGGTATTGTTTCTGTGGATATTTACAATTTTAATCAGGTTTTTCGAATCTTTTAATATTTAAATCTATCGAAAATTTGAATATTCTGCATATAATTTTTTTTTCTTAACAAATTGATGTTAAACACGATTTTAGGATATTAAATTTATAAAATAAAACCAAAAATGTATTATACTGTACACAATTATAATATTGTTTGTATTTATTTTACTCAACTAAGCTACTACCACTTTTATTATTAAAATTATAAGATCTCAGAAGCACAAACCTTGAAACTGTTTGATTGGATAAAACAAAAACATTATTTAATTTTCTTACACAAAGATTACTTATTGACAAGACCTTTTATAATTTAAACATAAAGAATAAGATTGAGTACACCTGTATATATATATATAAATATATATTTGATTATGGTTTGTCTATGAATTTAAATGACAGCCTTTAATTTAATACATAAAACGTGATCGTTCTTGTGATTCTGGGACAGTTCAACCGTAACAATCCTAATTGCCTTCGCTGTTCGGTAAAAATAAAAAATAAAACTACGACCAATAATAATCTAATAATATAAAAGGGCAATTCATTTTTTTTTTTAAATTGTAGAGAAAACAATTTTGTTCAGACATTTTTACACGCGTTAGCGTAAAAAGCAATTTGTTCTCATTAGTGCATTTTTTTTGTGTGTGTGTTTTTTTTAATTACTATCACAATGTCAGTCAACCAGTACATAAAAAGTAAAACGATTTATTCACATTGAACGGTCCACCGGACGGGCAGAAAATGACTGCGGGGAGCGTTATAATAATAATCAGCAAAAAGAATTTTGAAATTTCATACTGACCGCTTGTATAATATTATATCATTATGAAATAATATTTTATAATACAGCCTACTCCAGATGTGGTTTAAACAAAAAATATGTATATTCAAGAATTACAAACCATAATACTGTTAAAGGACATATTGGAAAATTTGTATATTAGTTATGTTCATAACATATTATATTTTATGTAATGATCTTTCGGAAACTCTTGTCGTATTGTGCTGTCGGATTGTATGATTGTGATGATCACGGGTAACTATTTTTTTTTTAATGAATCTAGGTCAAGATCAGTTACCAAAGTATATTTATTTTATACAACGCCAATTAATAATGTTTTTGAACTGTGTAGTGTGTTTAAGAATGTTCATTGAACACCAATTTTGACACAATATTTTTGGTCCTTGTTTGATATAAAAAAATATTTTAGGTTCTGTTATTACAATGTTGTAGCAAATTAACTATAAATTATGGAACAGCGATATATATATCAAGCATTACGATCTTGCTGCACGTACCGTCGAGTCTACAAGAAGACAATTGTATATTTGTATCAACCACAAATCATCGAATCAGAGTTTGGACTCGTAAAATATTAAAACTTTTATTAGGAATCCTTTGATGAGTTTATGTTAGATATGTCAGTAACGAGTTATTTTAATATTATAGACTATAAGACTAAGGATCACAAATTAAGATAAATAACTAAACCGTATCTTTGGAAATTGAAATTGCTCATGGGTATTTTGTGTAAATATTAATTTTCGCTTAAAATTACATTGAGTAGACAATTCCCAGGGATTTGGCAGGTTTATTTTATGCACGTCCACTATGTGCATATAAAAATGTGTCAAGTGTGACTGAGTCTTATATATTATTATATATAATATATATATAAATATGTTTCATATAACATAATTGTAACACCATTATCGTTATTTGTTAACTTATAGACTTATTTAAATACAATAGCCCCTATTGAGTCTCAATGAATATTTTTTAGATTTAGACTGCATTCGACCAAAAGTGTATTTAATAATTATAAGTTTATGTTTTATTATATTAGGCCGATTAGAAACAAAACAAAAACGTGTTATTCAAACATGTAGTACAATATTTGTTGTACATTGAACAATAGAAGAAAAACAATATTTATTATTTTCGTCATAATTAGTCTTTGTCGGGCAATTTAAAAATACCATTCACTGTTTTTAATTATCTCCTGATCGCTATTTAAAGTACAAATCACTTAGTGAATTTGAGATCATCGATATCGTTTGGTTTCAAAATTCTATAGATTTGGGTCCTGGGAACGCAAAAATATTTATGATCTTGTATCATTTTACACTATGTTTCTGGTTTAAAATAACAAAATAATTGTGTGTTTTATATTCTTCAAGTAAGTAACCAAATAATACGTAAAATGAAAATTATAAGGCCAAAAAAAACAACAAAAAATGGATTTCAGCCTAAACCGTCATGGTCACGTGATAGATATCAATAACCCGTGTAACGTTTATGTACAGTTTAATGTATAAAAATTTCAGTTCACAACCAATTTATTTTTATTATTTAATGTCACGTGACCTTTTTACGATTGAAACACTTTTTTTGAAAAAAAAAAATGTGAGAGTAACGTTATTTTTACAACACATATTATAAATATTGTTGGTATACACAATTTATAAAGTTTATAATTATTATAACTATCATTTTTATATTTTTTTTTCACCGGTAAGTATAAATAAATAACAAACA
>PVMI01055216.1:0-11847 GCA_008528875.1 Aulacorthum solani | reverse complement strand
CCACATCAAAAAAATTGTGCAACCCACCGACACATTATTTTAGTGTATCCTCGTCTCACCGGCGAACGATATAAAAAAAACCTTGTTCTGTAATTCCACCGTACTGTGGCAGCTAGGCTAAAATTAGAACCAAATTTAAAGATGAGTGCTTAATCTATAACCCTTCGCTAATTTTCGGTATTTAATACTTATAAAGGTACTTAATACATACATGATTATTATATTATAAGGAAAAACTGATGAAATTACTTTTTCAAAAGACATGGAGTTTTTATATTTGCCTACAATATAGAAACATAATAATATATACGGTACACCGAACTATAATCTATAGGTACAATAATTTCTGATACTTAACTGATGACTGATGAGCATAATATACAAAATACGAGAATTTTAACCATTTATTGTTTCTTTGGGTACTAACGCTAACATAATTTAAAGAACGATTAATTTATCACGACTTTAACATTATTGAGAAAAATATGGTGACAATTTTTGAAATGTTTTAGAGTAATTTAATAAAGGTTTGATTGGTTGTGAGTAAAAATATAGACTTCATTTCTGAGAATGACCTTATTTAAATTTAAACTATAGCAAACGTTATTCAGACAGGAATAGATGGATGTACTAAAATTTAAAAAAAATAAAAACCATATTCAGAGAGATGTGTATTATTCAACAATCTATATTTGAACATTTTTGTAAAATAATAAAACTTAAGATAAAATTACTAAATAACTTAGATACTACACTATCTATATGCTAACTGTGTATTATATGATGCCCAAGAGAGTATTAAGTATTTTTCACTCTCGGGCATTTATACCGTGCCTAATAATCAATATTGAACTTGCTTATCCATGGTTAAAGGGTTAGAATTTTTCGAAAAATATTGATAAGAATATGACAAGCTATTTTCACTTGAAAAATGGTTTTATAATCCAATTACATGAAAACGTGTCTAAATATACTAATTACAAAAATGTAAATATATTTTGTAAAAAACCTATTAACACAGGCAAGTAAGATAAAAACGTGTAAACAACAACACTTTTTTTATTCTAAGTAAAATTGGTTAAATGAAACAACTAAAATATGATTAAACCCAATTGCTAATATGCACATAATACATAGTTTATACCTATAGTATATCAATCTGTGCAATATAAAATATAATTCACTCAATTAATCCAATAACACGAATAAAGCCATAAAGGTTCACTAATAATTGTTTTCTAAATAATATAAATAAAGCTATTAATAAACACATAGAAAATGAGAACAACGTGATGAATAATAATAGTGAATAGAATAGACGAATGTAATAAATAGAAGTAAAATATATACATATATTATTTAATTGTAAAAAAATTATAAAAATCTAATAGTTATTTTTTAAATAATATTGTTTACTAGGTAGTATTGTTTTAGTTTAAATGAATACTATTTTATTTGTAAATCATACCAAAACGAACAAAAGTATCTGCCAAACGATTTTGCAAATACAGTGATGGTATTTTTCTTAATTATTGATTCGTGATGGAAAAGTTTCATTATTTCATACAAATTCTTCTAACTGTAGATAATGCAAACCGTTAATTAAAATTATCTAAATACACTATTTAAAATATCTATGTTTGTTATCCGTTGCACCTAACATAAAACCGAAGTCTAAGTTTTTTATTTGGTATTTACGTGGCGTATAATCTCATTATGTATGTATAATGTACAATGTATAATGTATACTGTATACATAATACATTATGCATAGCAACAAATGTATACCTAGGTACCACTTGACTTTTTTTAATTGCACATTATGTTTTCCGATTTTTGTTTTCTGGGCTCCACAGACGATTTATTTGATAAAAATAAAAAATTACAACTATATAGTCACTTCTGTCCTATTTGTATACTTCGTACTTTTAGATTTCTATGCTATATACATAAGTTAAAATAGAAAATACGGCCTGCTACATCCCCGTGTCATCTGTCCGTTTTCACTTTCGTCGCCATGGTTATTGGTTAGTGAATAGCGTTTAAACCAAATTTCCAAATGTAATTTTAAGCATCATTCAACTTATAATTAGCCTACATGAGTTTCTTCTTCTAAAGGTGCCTATCGTTAAAATATTGTTTGTGGCATAACATTCAGAGGACACTAAGTTGACTCCGTCTCACGAACATACGACGTAGCAAATTTACGTACAGACTAGTCCATTGTTGTTAGTTTAATATTAAAGTGAATTCGCCAATTATCAGATTGGAAGTTAAGAATATTATCTAGGACATCTCCAAAAGGTTTTATTGACATTTTAATTTTAAAGTGTGTCATTACTTTATGACAATTCAAGAGTTGTAATATTTTACATAGAAATAATTAAAAAATTGATAATATATAGGTCAATTCACCCTTAAAATGAAATTAACAACACATAATGGATTCTTCTGAACACAATTATATATATTATGGAATACCCTAATACGTTTGAAAGACTTTTTAAAACAGAAAAACATGTGGATGTAACATTATCTGCCATCACTCTTCTTAATTATATTTTTTTATATTACGTATTTTGTATATCTATGCAATAATGTTTCATACAACATTTAAACACATTATTATACATATATTTTTTCATTTACTATCTTTTATCTAAAACAATAGGTAAATTTGGTACATGATGATAAATAAAAAATTCGCATGAATAATTTTTGGAAAAATCTCAGCATATTAATGGCACTTCAGAATTTAAAAATATTTAAATATCTTTTTGATTTTTTTTTTTTAGTAAAGAAGCTCTTTTTGATTAAATTATTATATTTAGATAAATATTGTGTACATTGTTGTAGAAACGTACAACTGAACAAGTCTTTTATGGTATTTTAGTAGATCGACAAAATATATATATATTAGTTTATGTGTAATAAGTATGAGGCATAATATTTTTTTAGTTTCGTTAGCTTACTTTGAACTTAAAATAAAATCGGTCGATTACTGCAATGTGAACCTAACAAAATATAATGTCAAGTCATATTTTTTGTTCAAACTTAAGACAACTTGAGATTCTTCCATCATTTATAGCTTTTGCACAATTCAATTTTGGAACAAATAAAGTATAATATTAAACATAGGTAATAACACCCAACACTCGTCATAACTTTACTTTTAATCAATTTAGTTATTTCATTTAAATATATAGGTTAATGAGACAATACTAGTAATTTGATAGTTCAGAATATATTTTGTGTATCATAATAATATAATGATTGAAAAAAATAGTTTACATAGCGGATGTCTTAATCTAAAAGTTAAAAAACCAGATGAGCATTATTCTGTACTACTGTAATAGCTGCATTCATATAGGCGATAGCGTGACTACACTAAAATGTGCCGCACATTAACAAAATAAATGTATTGACTCTATTTTAGATTTGATGGGCGTTGGCTTTCCGACGAAAGTAAATATTTTATACCTTTTATTGATTTATCTATATTCATCCTCGAACCTAATATTTATTTAAAGTAAAATAATTACTGTAACAATGAGCAATATATTATGATACTATATAATATTATAGCTCAAAGTAGGTGCTCCTGCACAATCAGCATAACATTTACATTTTTACGGAAATATTCAACAACAAATCGTGTTTTTTGTTTTTCATTTTGATTTATTCATGGAACTTTCTACTACAGATGAACATATGCCCTAGCTGCCATAAGTCGTGGTGACACATTGCAACCACGTCTGCAAAATAATGAAAAATAAAATCATATCTATTTTGTGTGGAAAAATACCACCGTCATACGGTTTTGCTTCGAATGTCAGTTTTATTTATTTTCAATAAATTTTTCAAAGCAGACCTACAATTATTAGTTTTGAAAACAAAATTAGCTAACGTGTGTTAACCATCTTTATAATTCACAAATTGAATTGTGTTGCAGCTCATATTATATGATGGACACTACTACTTATTAGTGTCTACATCGCCACTCCAAATAGATTTAATTAACTAAAGCGCATTAACTAATTGAAAAATTTAAGTACAAATACTTTCAATTTTTTAATGAATGGGATAGTTAAAATGTTTTACAACTTATGTAGGCTATAATAACAGTTCAAAGCATAGTAATAAAAAGTAAAAAAAAAAAAAAATAATTAAAAATTAAAATACGAATATATAATGTAGGTACATGAAAACGTTTAACCTATACACACTACTGGGTATATATTTCAAGGTTTTGTTAATTTGTGTTTGGTCTTAAAATAGGTATGAATACGAAAACGAAATTTAAATACACACATAATAATAATATAATATATTTTAGAATTACACAAGTACAAATCTAGTCGAATGTGAAGGTGTGTCTATTATGATTTGTGGTAGGTACGATAATTGAAACGCTCTCCTATCGTTATGTGACAAAATATACAATATTCGAGTTTTTATACTAATATAAAATGAAAAACAACCACAAGAGAACTTTTAAACACTTCGTATTTTAAATCTTTTCTCGATCTCTAGTCAAATGTGCAGTCGTTATGACGGTGGAGTGGAATGTAAGAACGTGGAGGAAAAATGTCCAACTGCGTATAACTTGGCCACCAGTGTTTACTAGCAGGAATCATGAGGATCAAATACCTACATAACTACATTGAAACGCGATTAATACATATTAATATTATAGTCAGTCGATTGGCCGGTTTTAGACGAATTTATGTTTATACTGCTGGCCGGCCGGCATGGCAGATGCCATACGCGTGCTATGTACAAAATACAGTAATAAACATTTTACGAGCATTTGTGAGCCGCGGACAAACACATTAACATCGGATTGAGGAGAGGGGGGGGTTGGAAGTGAAGAAAAAATGATTGTAAATTAATCAGGGTTATTGTTTATTTTAACCATTGAACCGTGGAGTCTGTTTGGACGGCCGACGATTGATGTACCATCTATATCCGAGGCCATTTGCCAGCAAAACATATCGTCTTACAATAATGACGTTCATCTCTGTCAGTGACGTCATATGATGGAAAAAAATAATATTATATAAATATTTTTCTAACCATCGTTCCCGTTCATATTTCTGTTTCATTAGACCTCAGGTTTCTTGCAATCAATAAGTCGGCCCGGATTGAGTAACGAAAGGAGGGTGGAAATAAATGTACAAACAGTTGTCATTGTTCCCGTCCCTGGCGGCTCCTGCGCTAATTGTGTTCACTCTTTGGACAACGAGGTCTAATCGACATGATAGGGAGTGGTGGAAGGAAAACTTTTTATAAACTTTGTACTTTGTTCGCATACGTCCCCTCGTCACTCCCTATGCCAAACTACAGTAGTTTCCTCTGAGTTTTCAAAGAACAGTTATCCGGATGTTTGAGGAATACGAGTCCTGAAAAGACGAAACCCGAGTACTACGACTTGCGAGTTCATAGAAACCAAAACAAAAGAACAATATACATATTTAGTTCATTTCACCAAGAACATGGGCACCATTGAAAACTTAACGATTCCTATGACATTTCTTTGTGCGGAATACTATTTTTAGATAATAATAATTTACCATATGTTTAAAATTAGTTTTATTATTATGAAGCTATTTTTTTTCAACCTCTTAACTGTGCGAATAATTACAATCAGGTATAGGTAATTGAAACTGCACTTTGAAATAAAATGAAGGTTGTTTGATTAGAGATTACTTAAACACAAATTCATTATTTTTTCTAAAAACTAAAAAGTTTATTTCAAATTCGTAAAATTGTTAGCCTACATACGCATACACCAAAGACCAGATACGTATATTTAATAATCTTGATTTTTCTTTATTGTCATTTTAAGATTAAAAAAAAAATAATTTCATAATTTTTCGGAGAATAAGTAAAACATTTTAGCATAAATTTTAGTTAAAACAATTAGCTACAAAGCTATTCATTGAATAATAAAATAAAGAAAACAATCACAATTGTATCCAAAATATGTATTCATATTTATTATTTAGAATTTCATTTAATATCAACTGACTACCCGCGGACTACCCATCGTATTTTAAATAAATGTTCAGTATAATAACTTGATGATTAATCATTTATTTTGAAACACCCGTAAAATGTGGATTCAATTAACTTTGTATAAAGCTCTATTTATAACTAAACTTACATTAAAATGTCCTTATTGAACTTTTGCTTTATAAATAGATTAGTGAAATTAGGGTTACATAATTGGATAAAACTATTTCATTTTCAGTACCAAACGAAATCATTGATTTTTAATATGTAATTGACCGCTTCTGTTGTATCATTCTAAAGGGTAGGTGAGATAAGGTAAGTATGGTATGACTGTGGAACTGACCTTACACAAGTACAACATATAAAAATGTGCATTCAACTGAATTAATTTTGTGTTGTATCTTTACTGTTATAGTAAATTGATCTATTATCAAACTTAAAGGTTAGAAAATATGTAAGAATGTTATTTGTGTACGGTATATTAATTTTTAAGTGAGATATGAACATTTTTAAATTGTAATATTTCATATCCTATTGTAAATGACTCAAACCTTGAAATATTGTAGAAATACACAACGTACAAGTACATATAATGTTTTTTCTTTAAATTATATTATAAGTCACTCTAGTATTAAAGCTATAAAATACAAAATTGGTTATGCTGAACGAAAATTTGCAATATTATATTATGTTGTACATTTGAAAGCGGAGACGACACATGTGGATATGACGTCCTCTTGATATTGAAAAAACCTTATTAAAAAGTTCCTTGTACAATATTTAAGTATCATTGAATATGCCTTGCGAATTGCGATACTTTATATACTACTAAAATGTACATACTAATAGTAAACTTACAACAATTTAAAAATGAAACATACTTTACATTCGTTACCGGCTTACCGATGTCTTTTTTGAAAATAAATTAAAATTTAAAAATAATAATACAATTTATAAGATGTTCATTAAATAGTTTTACATTTGGTAAATAGGTACTATACTAATGTGAAAGGTAACATTTTATTACACATTGTTTTCAAACTAATATTAGCAAATTAATACAAAGAAACTAACTGTCTAACGTCTAAAAATTACAAATGTATGTCAAAATGACGATAGTTATAATAATTCTGTACAATAACTAATAGGTTACTACCGTCGCTGCAGAGTAATGATATTCAGAATATTAAGCCAGATTAAAACAACTATAAATATTATGCAATAATCACTATAACATCTATGACCCAAATATGTTTTTCGTGTTAACGCGTAGAGTAATGAAATTCGTTTCCGGGAAATATAGTTACTGTCAGACAGAAACGTCACCGCCTAAAAACTCATACAATTAAATTATTTGAAACAGTCCTGCATGTATGAATCGACATTAATATATATTATTATTATAACTTGCTTTACGTAGCCTATGTGCACTATTATTTATCAAACACCGTTAACACCACATGCAAAATTCGACATTATGACTATTGACTGTATGTCAAATCAATTCCACGCGTTACCCGACCACACACACGTACCCTTACTATTATTATACAACATAGCTGCATGATAGGTCGGATTCGGTTCAGACACGATAATATATTTTAAAGACGGTAAAAATAATTGTTTCTACCTTGGCGGCCGAGCAGTAGTAGGGTGCAGATGCATGAAAAACTTTTGACTGGTAGCGGATGTTCTCGTCGAATATTTATTGTGTCCGTGTAAAAGTCATATAACAATGTCGCGTGTCGAATAATTTCGCACGAACACACACACACACGCACAAATAAACACTTGATATATACATTATATATATATATATATATATATATACACACGCATGTATGAAAATACAAAATTCTGTACAAATAAGACACTTAGGTCTCACGGGACCCTCGCGGCAGTCCCAGCAAAATTGGAGTTATCGATGGCCGAAAGCCTCCCTTTGACGTCTACGTCTGTTTTCTTTGAATTATCAGACTCCGTCCTCCGAGGGTGCAATTTCTTTATATGGGGAAGGAAGAATGTAAGTACAGCTGCAGTAGACGAACATGTGAAACGATGAACTCCAGACGACTACTGAGTGCAGTTATCATATATAAATATTATGAATATACGCGACTATATTAAAAACGGCGAGCAGCGTATTGCGCTACAGTTGTTGTGTCTTCGTGTTCACGATGCATTTTATTATCACAATAAAGGTCATAGGTATAATATCATATTATTATAAATTATAATAATTATTATACACGGCGCCATGTACAAATAAAGAATCGTGCTACTATGTAAGCCTACATGTACTACCTATCGCGTACATCGTTTGCAATTACCGAGGGTTACACGAGAGCAGGATTATAATTATTATAACATATACTTAGGTAACGACTGTGCACATATTACTACGATCGCAGTCCGTCCTGCACTCAGGAACCACTCAAGCAAGCATGTCCTTATAGTATTTTGACTTGTAATACGGCTATATATAGATAGATACTAGTATATTATATTAGGTTTGTACCGGTGACGAAGCGTCAAATGTTTCCCATACTATTCTCGTAATTCAAATTCTGAACAACACTCGTCATTATTATTGTTGCTGGGATAAGTACGCCTATCGTCCATCCCTATGATTTGTCAACAATATTATAGTCACCACCGCGATTGTACCTATATTAACCACGTAGACATAGATCTCTACGATTCGTTACCAAAATAACCATAGAACGCTGCTCGATATTTTTCTCTACAAGAAAAATCTATAGATGTTTTTTGTTAAAAATAGTAATCGAGACAATGAAAACCATACGAAAAATCGAAGTCAATAACAAATTACGTGTATCCAGCCCAAAAGCATATTTATTTATATGTTAGAAAAGAAGAGACTCAACGAGGACGTTCCCTTGATGTTCCGAGGTTCCAACACAAAAATATAATATACATAAAATATATTTAGCTTGTTACCTACAACTATGTAACTATGAAATAACAATCGTATCTAATTTACATTATTGAAATCACATATTTTTACTACTTTTATTATTTTTATCATTATATTAATAGTGTAATCAATACCTTTACATCAGTATACTTTTAACCTTTACGTTCTCCCAATCCTTGTAAATTGTTGTAAAAATAACTGTTATCTATTGTTTATTAACATCAAAAAAATTATATTCTAATAACATTAAGTTTAGACACTTCGGGAAAACTTTATTTAAAAAAATGTGATTTATAATACTTCTGAGTTCTGACAATAAAAAGCACTGATCAAATGAATTGTGAATATTTTTACCGTCTCTTTAGTATTAAGACATAAGAAATAGAGTATGAAATATAGTTCGATACACGACTAGACAATTTAGTAGTTACTCCCGATTTTTTTCTCTTAATTCACCAAGTTAAAATGTTTACCATAAGCTAAATTCTCATTTTCTTCGTTATTATTATTTTAGTATTTTTTTCTGAAATTAAAATTATAATTAATAAGCATGCATATTGCAAGAACCTATTAGGATATAAAGCGGTGCCATATATTTAAGTTGCCTATATTGTAGTAGACAAAGTGTATTTCTATACAACACAATTAACATAAATACGTACCTATATAAGGGTATGAATATATTATTTATATAACAATGTTACCCATTAATACATAAGCCACAACAAGACCACGATCATATTTACTGAATCGAAAACCATCTGTTATGTTATAAATAAGTAAATACTATCCAAATGAATAACAATTTTCTTCTAATAAAAAATGCGTAAGTTGATGACGACTATTATAAGTCGGTGAACCCTTTCGATGCGATTTTTCGGTTAGGTTTCACCCCCTCCTCCAAATTGGTTCTTTTTACCAAACATTAAATACACATAGGTATCTTAATTAATATGAAATAGAACAATAAAAAAATTAACAAATTTTACACAAATTAACAATTTTACAAAAAGTAAAGTATTATTTTGAGTAAATACTAAATAAAATTAACTTATTTTAATAAAAATGTACAGTACATAATGTATTTAAAAATAATATTTTTTTTTGAAAACTCATATTGTATATTTAAAATATAAAAAATTTGTATAGTTCCGTTAATTTATAAACAGAAATCTAAATTCACATAAAAATATTTTCTCATCATACATGTGAGTCTCAAATCATACATCTCTTAAACAAAATATAAAGAAATAGAAATATATAGAATATGCATTTGAATCAATTAAATTAAAAATAAGAATGTTAATACATCAAATTTGAATAGTAACAATAAAATTACAAATATCATAATATATTTTACTTAAATTGAAAAACTAAGTACATTGAACGACCTCGGGTTTTTAGTGCTTAATAATATAATAAAAAATTTTCTGATAAAATGGTTGAACCATTAGAACACCTAAATTACTAATAGTGACTTTCAAAATAAAATAAACATGTTCTCCTATCATTTTCTCAATTCAAATTTGTTTTAATGTAATATGTTGAATTTTGAATGTTCGAGAAGAATTAAATATAGGTACTTAGTTATAAACTAAAACATTATACATAATTATCTTGTCTTTAATCAAAAAATAATCTAAAACGCAATATTTAGTACATAAAAATAATATTTTAATAAAATCAATACGTTTTGTTATGATTTAAAAATTAATTAGGTACTCAGAAACAATATTGAAAAAAAATTTTTAATTACAAAAATTATCATTATTACCTGCAATGTATTATTCGATTTAAAAAAATGCATTTAAAGATAAAAACGAAAAAAAAAGGAAAAAACAAATTTCATCTTAAAACAATTAATTTCAAAGTTCTTTTCTACCTACCTACTTGTAATATGTTCACAAACTATGATGAAAATTAATGAAAAATAAGTTATAAATTAAAAAACAAATTTAAGTTAAAATTTCAATTATGGAAGGGCATGTTTAACTTCTTTGTTTTAATTTTCAATATTGTTTTCTGATATAAAAGAAACGCATAATTGTAAAAAATAATTGCTTCATTGAATACTGCTTATAATTTTACAAAAAAATTGTTTAACTCAATTATTAGACTATACCATCATAAAAAGTATTCTTAAGTAATGTTTTAAGTAATCTTAACTATCTTTATGAAGTCTAACATTGCAATATTAAGTTATTATTAAAAACCGATTAGGTACCAACTAAACATAAAAATTGCTTGATTATAATAATAACTTAAAAACGTACATACACACAGTGGCGTAGCAAGGGTATGGCGAACTGTGCCTACTCCAGGCGTGCAAATTATGAAGGGGCGCAAATTTGTGCTTTAAAATTGGTACTTATATTTATTCGACTTTCAAAACGACATTTTTTTATTACCCATACGGTTATACATTTTGAAATGTGTATGATTTCGTTTTCACTACAAGGAACAGTGCGTTTGTTACATCCGTTACACCGTTTGCTACATCCGTCCACGACAAAATCAAAAATGATTTATACATGGCAGTTGACTCAATCTTATCGAGTTTAAAATGGCGATTTAAAAGAATGACTATTTTATCTAATGACTTTGAATTTTTATGTGGAAGTAAGCTATCGTCAATGGATTTTGATGAAATTAAAAAATGGACTAACGATTTAGCAATCAAATACGACAAGGACCTCAATGGATTCGATCTTTGCTCTGAAATGGAATGTTTTAAACACCAGGCTTCTGCATTGATGACTAATTTCAAAATGGCTGCACCGATTGATTTATTAAAATTTATTCATAAACAAAACTTACTAGATATTTATCCTAACATAGAAATAGCGTTAAGAATATTTCTCACTATTCCAGTAACAACTGCTAGTTGTGAAAGA
>PVMI01055203.1:0-10500 GCA_008528875.1 Aulacorthum solani | reverse complement strand
ATAATTCGACAAAATTATAACAAAATAAAATCAATATAAATGTACATAGATAAGAGAAATGTTGTGTGTGTGTGTGTGTTTGTCGGTGATATGGTGGAAAGGTAATTAAAGTAGGAACTTATCAGGTGACGTCAACAAAATTATTATATTTCATACACACTTTTCAAATGTAATTGTTTCGGCAAAAATTAATTTAACCTATACTGTAGTACTAATGCTTAACAGAGAAATAAATTACTTTTTTCACAATAACATCAACAAATTTACTAGATTACTAAGTAAAATTATAGACTGACAGACTGTCTTTGCTTAGAATCGTTTTTCGTTTACAATGATTTTATATTTGTACATCAATGAATTCAAATTCAACACAATTCATTACGGTGAGCAACTTGTAGCCTTCTGAACAGCAGAGCGACATCCACTTACCAATTCTTCTTGAGTAAACGAAAATTCTAATTTAATGAAATAAAAGTTATTGCGATGTAACTACTTAACTCCACAACTGACTATAGTCAGAGTCCCAGAAGCACAACAGCCAAATTCCACATTCACACTATAGTTCGATAAATACGTTATTGACGTATCGAAATCATCAAATATAAATATTTAAATGGGTCAGAACAAAATTTTTCGAGCTAATATATTGAACTACCAATTAAGTTTAGTAAAAAAATTCATATTGTGCATGAATATAATACACACGAAAAATTAAAAGATGACCTAAAAGTTATAAAAAATGTTCTAAAAATCCCAAAAATTAGAAAAATGAAAAATAAAAGTTTAAGTTTTCAATTTTCTTATACCTATGTATGAAACGGGTTCCTTCATAATTATAATTTTCAATTAAAATCTTTCCTAGTTTCATAATATTATATTATCATTCTTATATTTTTGTATGTACTTATTGATTTTACAACGATGTGTGTTTATTTTTGTGTAAGTCATCATCTTTTGGGACACTAAAAATACTTAAATTTTCTTCAACTGCATTTTTTTCTGGTAGGAAAGTGAATATAGTTGGTACTTTGGGACTTATATTCACTTTCCCAACGGAAAATATACTCAAGTTGAAAATCAAATTATTATTTAAACTACTTATAGTGTACCCAGGCATAAAAAAAACACTCGCACACATCATTGTAAAATCAATACATTCTTCGCTCTACTCAGAATCTAAATTGTATTTTCTTATCAATAAAATGTCACTATTTATCTGATAATTTTAGGTTATAAAATGTTTCAAGCAACTTCTGTTTAGATAAAATTCAATGATATAATACAAATTGAATATTATGCATCGATTTTAGGTGATACAGATATCCTATATACAGACCATCGACAAATTATAATCTCCGGTGATACAAACTACTCATCGACCAACGAAATATTTTAATAATAAATAATATGGAGGTATGTATTTTATATATATATATATATTGGGTTTATGTGTACAAAAAATAAAAAGTAAAAAATAATAAATAAAATATTTTTCAATGAAGAGGTAAGTACACTTGACTTATAATACTGTACGGCAGAGCGGTTATACATCTACTTTTTTTTGCTTCATACATTTTTAGATTTAAAAATAAAATTAAATAAGCTGTTTTATTATTTTGTATCGTTAAACAGCCTCTATTTTAGCCAGTGTTAGTTAATTTATATAAATAGGTATTTGAATTGTTTAAATTATAGTATTTAAAGTGTAACACAAAGATATGATAAATAAAATATTTTCGTATTCTAATCAATATTTTTATTTTTTCATGTAATGAATATGATAGAAAAGTTTAATTTGTACAATCGTCAATTAATTACACGAAAAACAAAATTAAAATATATTGATTGGAAAACAAGTTATCTCATTTGTTATATCTTTCTGTTACATCATGATATATAAGCTGGTGTTATAATATCTAAGCAAAAACAATGTTTATTAATATTAAAAATTAAACAAAAAAAAAACCGACTGAACAACAGAAAAAAAAATTATTTTATTATTTGATAACCCGGAATCTACTGATAAACTGTTGTCCGTACACGTACTGCAGAGTTACAAATTTGGTGGGGTATAAGTGACCTTTTCCACAAGCTTTTTTTGAAGCTTGAACGTGCGTGACTTTAGACCTGCGTTTATGAAATGTATTGGAAAAAAAACAAGCGCATTTATTTAAACATAATTATATCTATTTAAAACCACAAGAGGTCTTGCCTGTATGCTTCTTTTTTTTTTAATTATGCCTTGGATAGCAATCAATTGCTGAAGTTATGACGTTTCCATTTGAAAAAAAGGTTACCAACTATGATATAATTATATAATTATATAATGCTATCTAAAAGTGTTTAATATCAAGCAGTAGGGTTGGTATAATTGACAAAATATCGAAGAAATCATAACTATCAAATTTCAAGTATTACGAATTGTTTTATTACGAAAATACGAATAAAGAAAATATTTTTTTTTCTTTTTATAATTTTTTAATTTCTTTATTAAATGTGGACTAGATAAAGGAATATATTTACACTGAATTATTTATAAGCGTTACTGAAAATGAGAATGCAATATGGAACACTGAAACTGCTAAAATAACCAGAGAAATGCCAAGTCGAAAGCCTGGGAAAATATAAGTAAAATATTTTACGAACATTTTGACGATAAACCAACAGAAGAGAAAAATAACATTGGTTAGTACACTGTACATAAACTATACTTAAATATTTAAAAATATAATTAATTTCAATGTTATTGTTTTTTATACTTCTAATAATACAATGTACATGAAGATATGTAGTGTTTTATTATATAATACCTAATTAATATTCATTTTTACTTTATCGACAATCTATTCATGGTTTATGTATCGTTAATCTGAATAAAAATGTAAATATTTAAATATTATTTGATATCTTATAGTTTTCTAAATGTCATTATATCAAATATGGTTGAACGGTAAAAAATTAAACTTTCTAAGTGGCAAATTTAAATAATGTTTTATCCATACCTACTTATATTTTATTTGAGAATATTATTTTAAACTAAACAAAAATATGTTTTTTAAATATATTTCTTCGTATTTTTGATGAATGATGACAGATTACTGGTTTTCATACCCGACAAATTCAATCGATGATTGTGTTGAAGTTTTTGCTGATTCCCTATTCATATTAATTATTCAACTTATCTATTTTTATATACATCATAATTTTTACAATTTTATTTATGTACTTCGAAACTAACAATATCAAATTTAATTTTCATTATAACCAGTTATCTGTATATTTTATGAATTAAAATTATACATATCTAACAAAATTCAAAATTTAATGTACAATTTCAGTTCATTTTCAGTAGTAAAAATATTGGGTCACCTAAATTTAGTTATGTATATTTTATATTTATCTTTACATTTGTCATAAACGGACTTGTTTACTTGTAATATAGTAGTTTATAAGTTATATTTTTATTTACTTATCACACACGCTTTTAAAATTTTATATCTCGAATATATAGCATGTACTAAACTACTAATTAAATTCACTTTTGCATAAAAAAATTTACCGAAGTTAAAAGTAGTTTAAAAGCTTAATACTAAGGCTGAATTCATAAGTCCCCTTAAAAAATATAACAACTTAAGTATCCAAATATCTAGCCCTGTTGTACAACGCTTTTCTACCGTTTATTTACATCAACATTTGTCTAATTGCAACATATTTTACACTCAAATAAATCATTCCTCGTTATCTTTAAGTCAATGTAACACACCAACAACTGTTTTGGCCTCTACTAATAATATAATAAATTATAATGTACCAACATCTCTATCACAAACTACTCATGTTTCACCTCCATCTAACTTTAGAAAAAATTCCAAAACCTCTATTATTGATCTATTTTAATAAATTAATAGGTAAATATCAGTTTTTATTTTATTTTTTATAATGTTCATGAGTTTTTTTCAATTGACAAATAAATATAAATTAGAAAATATTTTTCTCAAAAAAAAAAAATGTATTTTCATAATAATTAATTTATATGATTGATAATAGGTTAAAAATTGTGTTTTTGAGATATTAAAATGTATTAAAACTTTTCTATTTTAATTAATTTATAAGTAAATTAATAAAAATTGTATTTATAAGTTTGTTTTATTAATTTAAAATAAAAAATATTTAATGCATGAACTCAAGGTAATGTAACAAATCCCTCAATCGCTGAAATACATGGTCGCATAGTCGTATCCATAATTATAACTCATTAAATTATTGTCAAGATTTACGAAAAAAACGAAAAAATTTGTTTTCATCCTACCTATATCAAATCACTGTAGAGTGATATAAGACTGATTAGTCTGAAGAATTGGTTGAAGTAGTCGATTTACCCAAAACCGATGTATTTTTTTTTCTTTTTATTAAAACAAGAGGAACTACGGCATCTTCTTTCTCGGAGTTCATGTTGATGTTTGGAAAATTAGTATAAAGTGGTGAATGGAGTGTTAACTTGCGTTTGACGCGTGAGTGTTAAATTTAAAAACTAGAGTTTTAAAAAAGCTCTTGGGAAGGAGCCTACCGTACACTAGCGACGGACTTGCGCAGAAGTTAGGGCTACAACTAGAATTCAATACTGCCCGCGTTTAGAATGCGTTCTTTGTCTGCAGCCTGCAACCAGCCCCCAGCCCCTGTTTACCGAAGCAGCACTGTAGCAGTCGTCATTTCGAAACAGATTGTGAGGTTGTCGATGGCTAGTACATATTATTATATAAGTTACAGCTGTGGTATTTGTACGATGCCGAAAATAATGAGATATTTTGTAAGTAAATACATTTTTTAATATGTTATTACCTCTTGTAACTGTTGTGATGTCTCATAATATCATTAATTATAATTTTTTTATCTTAAACGGCTGCTCTTGGATTGACATTAACCGTTCCTTTATCAGATTTGAAGTACCGCACAACCAAATTTAGTATTAGGTTAGTTCCCGAAATTATACTCAACAAAAATTTTTTTATAGAAGGTACAGATTACTTTCTTACGAAGTGGAAAGATGTGGGTGAACCGTCTTACGTCATGCCGTCTATTGAAAATACGAAATGCCCAAATATCGTGATCCATTTCTACGATTACCATTTTCACTGGAACAATTTCTGTAAGGTAAATCGTAAATATAATTAAACTTAATTTTATTGATAAATATATTTTTAAATACTTCTTATATTACCCACTTATGTATTGCACCAAAGATTCGATCAGGAAATAGTTTACTAATCTTTTGAACTAACTACTTCGATTTGCAATAATATTAAAGCGGACTGTATTATAAATCAAATGTTACACTACAAACATAATTGAATAACATAATTATTTATATCATTATGTGGTTGTAGACAGTATATATATATAGCCAGTCTACTGTACATACTGTACAATATAATCTTTGTCCGATTAGCCGTTATGGAAAATAATAATATGATAATATACAGTAGTTGAATTACAGTCGATAAATTCATCCGGCGGTGGGGAGATAACGAAAACAAGGGGTTCTCCGTACTTGAATGCTATTTTCCGAAAATGAGTAAAATATCCATCTAATTACTATACTCTATAATTTCCGTAACACATTAATTCATTAATATTGTCATTGTCTGACGAGTAATTTATTCTTATACATTTATAATAAACAAATTGGTGAGGCGACTGAGGCGCGCCGCTAGATTGAAACACACTGCTATTAGTTTGGGCTATTACACTTATTGAAGAGTTGCGCCGCCGGATCAATTTTTTTGAAAACGTTTGTACGCCGCTTCGGCAATAATACAAAATATTATGTTGAAATAATATCACATAACAAATGTGTAAGCAAATTATGATAACAATATTGATAAATGACAATGATACCGCTTTGCCGTTGCCGCCGGCCGCGCACTGCTACCATACCGCGCCGGGACCGAGGACGGCAAATTGGAGACGAAAAACACACGGCAACTGCGTCACCACCCGACCGACTCGACGCACTTGTGACTCGTGATGATCGCACCTTCGCACAGTCGCTGCTAGAATATGGATCGACGCGGCGGCGCGGGCCTCGGCGGCGCGATAACGGAAAACCAGGGGTTCACCGTATTTGGATGTTGGTACCGCATAACCAATAGTGGCGTAAGTCGTAGTAAGGAAAACGCATCGACACTATACTATTACACAATAACTGTGCGTATACCCAACAGCGTTAGGAGCGGCGCAACAAAACGTATTATCGCAGTGTTGTACGCTGTCCAAATACATTAATATATATGTCAATAAATCTTACCCTTCCATCCCGCATCGCCATGCGTACGACTAGCCGAGTGATCGAAAAGAGCCCCCTATTTGTTACCATTGTTTACTTGTCTATATAGTAGTACCTATAAGGAAGAACGAAAAGTGGCAGCTGGCAATATAGTGGGAACGTTTTTATTTCGATAAACATTGGTTCTCAAGGTTAATCACGCATAGCGCGGTCGGCATTACCAGTAATAAATCAAAATTTCTCAAAAAGTTCTCACAGTGTTGCGATACAATGACAACAATCAACTACCAGGTGCATGGACATCAGCAGCCACTTTTCATTCTCTCGACAATAGTCTGCAGTAAATTCCATAGTTTCCGTTTCACGTTCATCTATTAATATTGTCATCGTCAGCCGAGGCTGTACATTAATTTTAAGATAAACAACTGGGTGTGGACCGCGGACGAGAGTTAAAACACTCCGTGAATAGTTTGGAAACCACTTATGGAAAAGCGCCGCCGCCGACGTGTCATTTCTGCCTGGCAACGACTGTACAAAATCCATCCCACGCCCTAGTTTATTTCACTGATGCACCCTAATGCGTTATCGGCCTTTGTGGTGGGGAGTGGGGTCTTTTTTGATCTTTCTATGCCCGTACCTTGTTGGGCGCCGTTATTCGATTTATTGCCTCTGCACTGAACAACCTTATGGGTAAAATATAATTTATTCATAAATCATGATCTGTTTTCTTTAACAGGATTATAGGAACTTATGATATATATATATAGGCGTATATAACAAGTCGTTGCACTTAAAGTATAACTATATGGATACTTGAGAAAAATCGTTAAGATTTTAGCTTTAGGTACATATTATACAATTTGTATTGTTTGGAAAAACAACACAACTTAAATAACCGTTTTTTAAATCTTTAGGAATAGAACCAACCACTTTGTCAACCGTAGTAAATCGCACAACGCCATCATATAAATCCGGATTACGATAATTATTTAGACCAAATTATAATAATTTATCCATTATTCATATACTATTAAGACCCATGATCCTATTGTTAGATTTCCGTTCTGAGTCCGAGTTGATGGCCCCTCTGCATATCTCCTAAAATTGGCGTTGGACATCATGTCGTAATATGTAGGTAATATTATTTAGTGATACCTATCCACTGTCTATCTATCTATTATATAAATTTAATTTAGCGAGTACGTTCAACCGATAATTAGGTATCTCTATAATTGTATTAATCCCGTATTAGTATGCGCACAAAGAGTATACATGATTTTTTTAAAATTGTTTATAATTTAAGGCTGTACGTCGTCATGGAGCCAAGACTGAAAACTACAGTGTCAGACTTAAGAAAAAAAAATGTCTATAGCTATCAATATAGTACATACATTTTATAACTTGTAATATTATGACCTAAGTTTATTTTTGAAATCTAATCAAAACCTCTTCTTATCTCTTTAACAGATTTTCATCGATATGTTACTTTGAATATTTTTAAATTGACTTATTTAGGTGCAATTCCTATACATTAATCATTCACCTAATGTTACAATATTTGCAGTCAAAGGTGGATAGAAGGCACTGCGAACTATGCGGCCGCATAGGGTTGCACATTTCTTATACGTAGAAAAATTGTAGTTAATATTTATTCTGTTCTTACATAAAAAAATACTTAATTATTTTCTTAAATATTCCAATTTTTCAATTTCAAAAGGTGTATTTGGATTTTGTTTTTGTTTATTTGTGTGTAGCAAAGTAATATTTATTTTTTCCCTTGATATCATCGATGATCACTATAATAGTATGTTTTATTACAGCTTATCCCATTGATTATAGAATCAATATTATATACTATATAGGTATATGTAAGTAGGCTTCGCTTTACAGTCAACGCCCATCAATAATAAATTGACGTGTTTAAAATTGAAATATTATGTTATCAGATTATTATCGGTATGGGTCGCCGAGTATTCATGTCTCGGAAATATTCATTAGGCAAATTCCCTTATTATTATTGCAATGCTTATTTGACAATATTATCTGTTTAAAATAAATTTAGTTGTCACTTAGCCAACGTTTATCGCACTTTTGAACTATTTAGTGTTGGAACTTTTTACAATTGTTGTGTGAGCATCATATTATAATATTATTTTTATTTTTACACAAATATTTTAATATGAATAATATATAGAAAATGTTTTTATTTGGCATAAGGGCGGAAAATTGTTGAATAAACCTCTGTTTGAAGTAAGTTTATTTATTGTACGTTTCAGGGTTTTTATAACACTTTTTAAATGAGGATTACAATTAAAATGCTGAGCTCAATCATTATTATTGCATTTATTTAATGAATTATGGGGTTGTGTGGTATACAGCCTACAAGACTCTAGACTCTAAATTAACACCTAACATCTACAGAAATCTGAGTTGCAGCTGCTTGGATATTTAGACGGATGGAGAATAATAATAATAAATAATTATAACTATACAAAACACTCTGTTCACCAACAACACAATTTCTCAATAAGATCACATTGAATCTAATTTTTCTGACAAGCTGAGTATGCTAATCACTATTTCAATAAATTGTAATTAGAAAGTACGAAAACTTGTAATAGCATGTAATATGCTGGCACATTTTAATTTTAATAAATGGAAAAAACTACTTATAAAAAAACAAAAACGCAACTATAGAAACATTTGAGATGGTTCTCATTTAGTCAATTTTCATTTTAATTGCCTAGTTATTGAAACAGAATAGCTGATAAATACATAAATATGGTACTCATCAAAAATAGATGTTATTTTAAAAACCTATACTGGGCATGCTCATACAGAGAAGGTTGATAATTTTAAAGTTACTATAAGTGTGGAGTCGGTACCACCACTTTTAGTAAATACAAAAGTGGTAAATACAATGTTTTTAAATTTATCTATCAACTTTTAGTTGTATTATTTTAGGGTGAATTAATCATTCATACAGACTTAAAAGAGGGCACATTGATCTTACCATATTTATTTGCTACAAAATCAGAAATTGCTATACAGATATAACGAAAACTAAAAATAATGTGGATAGACTACACTCTACAGTTTTCTTAAAGGGTAAATCAAGTTAACATAACGCAATAAATATCAATTTATTTAACTCTTACTGCGGATATTATGCTACCTATCTATACACAGTTTAGTACGCAGCACAGACATTTGTTGTCTCGGTCTTACAAGTGTGTAATACACCAAATTTTATCGATTATTAGAACATTATCTGTGTTTGTATGTGGATATTTTTACAATAACTCAAAGTTTAAGTAAGTTATAAGCATTTTCAATTTACGCTATATTAAATTCTCAAGACTTGTTAAAAATTTGAACTATCTTAAAAAGATTCTCATACAAACACAGATAATGTTTTGATCATCAAGTTTCATAATGCATCAATTCACTCTTAATTTTAACAAACGAGTTTAAATAGCTTAACGTTATCTGCTTAGCTCCAATTTGATAAGTTACACACTTTTAAGAAGAAGACAACAAATGCCTCTGTAGCATCCTTTAACACTTCTGCTCTACCTGTAACAAATTAATTTGTTGATACAATAATATTGTAGATTGATCTTAAGCGCGTAAATAAATAAATAAATTCAGTTTGTTGAAATGGAGATATTTTTTAATTTCTATAAAATAATGCATATTGTTGTAAACAATACGTTAACATAACTTTTTCACTGCTACACTATTTATAATCTTTAACCTGTGTATAGAAGGCATTTTTTTTTTGTTTATTAATTTTAGATTCTGAGCTGAGCGATGAATGCATTGATTTTACAATGACGTGTTTGTTTTTTTTTGTGTGTGTCTGTGAACACGAGAAGTATTCGAAATAATGCTTCGATTTTTAACTTCAGTAACTTTTCTGGTTGGAAAGTGAATCTAGTTGGTGCATTGAAGAGGTCATTTTTTGAAATTCCCAGTAGTTTTCTAAAGCAGCGGCAAAAACATAAAAAATTAAATAAAACGGGAATTTTTAAGCAAAATCGATTTTTGAGAAAATCGATTTTAGATATTGTTGTAACTCTAAAACAAATGACACATGCAATTTTCAATGAATGTTTATACTGGTTTTTTGTATACTTGATAAAATTTTCAAAATATTTCAAATCTTTTAAAGTTATTTATAGACATTTGAAATTTTCAATCTTTTAGATTTTTTT
>PVMI01055195.1:0-16252 GCA_008528875.1 Aulacorthum solani | reverse complement strand
GGAGCTTTGATGAGATAATAAAAAAAAACGTACACTCGCACAAAATCCGACAGTCTAACTGAACAACTAATTAGATGGGTTATAATACCGTGAGGGTAGAAAATAAAAACCAAAGTTCATGAATCGTTGTACACGAACATCACATGTATATTATAGAGAAACGGCGTGAGGGGTATCAGACGCGCGCGCGTGCCGGTCACAAATTCAAACTGCCCGCCGAGTGCAGCAAGCGACGACGTGACGGTGAGTCAGGCACGCGTACGCTACCGTTGCTTTCCGCTACCACAAGACAACAGCGCCATCTGCAGGCCAAAAGCCTCAGTCTTTGGACGGCGAACAACAACAACAACAACAACAACAACGAGGCGTGTTGTAGACGTGCAGACGTGCAGTGGTAACGTCAAGAACAACGTGTTATTATTTTGTCCGTTGGTGCATTCGGTGAAAGTAAATTAAACGTTCAAGTAAAACAACAACAATAATAATACCTAATAAAAAATACTCCTATATAGGTAGGTATTATGGATCTGAAGTCTGATTGTCTGAACAGCCCGTAACCCGGTTACCGGTGGCCGTTGACATTTTCCATTCAAACGCGGCAGCGGGCTGTTCGCTCGTTTCCGGTCGTCCCTATAATAAAATATAATAAATCGCACACACTTATATTATTCTAGGTTTTGTTGAAGATTAGTCTTTATGATCGACGAGGTAGGTACCTATCATTAATGATATTATTATTAAATATCACTAGCGGTCAACTGCGGTGTGCACTCTGAGCTGTACCGGGAAAAACGTCTATAATGAAACGAAAAACGGTGCCGTCTCAAATATAATTCACTTCCTTGATTTCACGAGGTCGACTGTGCGCAGTGAGCGCATATTTAGGTACCTATATGGTACATGCCTGCCTGCCTCACACATTAATACCTATATCGGGCGGCTTACGAATACAAAATCTTAAAGGTTACAGGTACACTATATACGTATAGTCATATTCTCGTCGACGTAAAAAATATATATACTTAAGGTATATGAATAAACGAAACGACGATTATTATCTCTTTGTCGTGAAAGTCATGTCGACCGTATGTGTGTGTTTTATCGTTATTATTATTCAGTACAGAAATAAATGCGTGCGAAAAAATCGCATTAGTCGTCGTCTCGCTGATATATCTTCACCTGTGGCGCGCTTGAGATTTAAACTTCAACGGCCGCCTGTCCCACACCACATCGTAACAATATAATAATTATTACGACGACACGAACTATAATGAAGTCGTGTTTGAATGTTTTTATTTTTTTAAATATAATGATATATGGGACTATACATATTTTGTATTTACGCATCATATTATTATGCATATCATAGTATACGAGTAATTAGGTCGCTATAATAATATGGTGTTCTTGTATTTGTTAAATTTTCAATACTAGCTGGTGGGGTTTTCCATATAATAATACTTATGTGTTTAATTTTTATTATTTAGTTCGTCTACTATGTAGTTGAGTAAAAAGTAGAAATTTAATTTGCCACTCTACTCTTTGTTTACCTTAAATATTATTAATTTTACTATGAATATTATCAATGTTATTTCAAAAATGTTTATAACTTTAAATGTATACTATTTAGAAAAAATTAAATAATTTACATAGTAGCTAACTGAAAATTTATCGGTGTTAGATCTAAATGTGAACAAAAATATCATAATAATATAATATTCAGAAAGTCTTCTACCTAAGGCTGTTTGATTTATTAGCTGTTGAATATTCATTGTTGATAAGGCATTACATTATTTTTTATTGACGAAATACATATTTTAAATCATGTTTTTCAATTATCGCATAGTTTAATACCTGTATATATGTGTTTAATACTGTAATCTATAAATGACCTATTATTAGCTACAACAGTAATCGAGTTATAACTATTACAATATTATACCTATACTGTTAAAATAAAGTTTGTAGTCATATATTTATTTCACACTCAGCACGGTCACAATATGGTACAGTCACGGCATTGGGATTAGAATATTTAACTATAAAAGAAGAAACATCATCATTTATGCTACATATTATTACAGCTTATACACATAAACGTGTAAGGTGTATTGGTGCATAATGTAGATTACAATAGTCAATAATAGTATTATACTACATACTTATTCCTATATAACGGATACTATTCTAAAGCCTGACACCATTCAAACTATTAGTATTTGCTAAGTACACCATCATATAAAAAGTAAGGAAATTTAGGTATTTTTGTTTTAAGAAGCAAAAAATATTATTTAACAATACTTCTTGAACAGTAACGTAATGACTACAACACATACCTCACACAACAGCTATATAAAGTATAAACACGATGCTGCGACAAAGGCGTACCTATTGTGTGTGGCAGTAATAAAATCTTCATAGAAGTCGGGCAATAACCATACTGTTATAAAAATGTATTATTATTATATGTGTTGAAACACAAAAAAAAATTGAACCCGGATAACAGCGGGGGGACGTGGCTTAAAAAGTTATATTTTTTATCAATGTTGGATCATAACGGTGGTTTGACGACGGGATGACAAATAAAAATAATAATTTACTATTATAGTATAGTATTATAATTTAATAATATGTGTTTAATAGGTACAACGTTAACCGTGATTAAACGCCGCACGTCTTTACGTCACTATTGTGTAAGCAAAATGGCTACGTCAGAGTTCGCCAATTTACCACCATCAAATCATGGATCGTATAGAACGTCACCTACTCAATGTAATATGTATATGCGAATATGCAATTAATAAGATCGTCTTCGTAAAGATTTGTTAAGCGAAAAATGAGATCCACAAGACATAATATGACATACGACACACGTGAGTTGTACAATCGTACAATCGTACATAATATTTTTTTCCTTCTATTTATAATGTGATAAACACAATTCTGTGTTCATATCGAACTACACCCGTATAATATACAGAATGAACCACCATGTTTTCCCTTTTTTCCTTAACATATAACTAACCCAGAAACCAAGAACACACTGTGGCCCACTCTGTATTGTGTGTCTACATTTCTACAATATAGACACCGTACGAGTGGTCTTTTGACGTGTCGAGATATGTATAAGGTCATTGAGGTTAAAGTGAAAGTTTTCCGAGACTAATATTTACGACAAAGTGCAGTTGTGCATTGTGCATAAATATTGGGTATTTCTTAGATTTTGTATAGACGATGGCGACAATGATGCCATGACACTTCGGTTAAATGTAAGAGTCGAGTGATAAGTAAAAATGATAAATTTGATAAAATGTGTCGAGACAGTCTGTAGTAAATTTGTCGAAAAAGATTTTAACACTAGAAAAAATTAAAAACATAGAAATTATTGCAGGGAATATGTACTACAAGGCCGAAATACATTTGGGTAAGCAATCAAAACTACACTGTATTTAGAAATTATTATTCATTTTTTATGAACATGACGCGAGTTTTCATAACAAGTTGACAGACATGCACGAACTTATATAAATTCAGGATCGGCATGTGGTGAGTCGCGAGTAGTATACTCAGGAATTAGAATTACATACCTATATTATTGTTAAGTCTTAAGAGTGTAAACATGAGAATAAAACAAAAACGAAACTCTATTAAACTGAGTTAACTCAGAATACTCACTAATTTAGGGTTAACATGTTACATGTACTAGTAGGAGGTATATACATGCGTTGACACTTGACCCCCGTCGAGGAGGAAAATCTTACGACAAAAGAAAGCCAATTAAATTTAATTAATGATGAATATTCATCGAGTTGGTACCAACATATTATATTATACAACGTAGACGACATTGCAGAATAACTGTACATTCGTGTTTTTTTTCTTTTGTCTCAACACTGTAGTGAGCAATCATTTATGTGTTTTGAGAAATTGTTTTCGTGGAATTCTAGTGATTAAGGAAAACATCTCTTCGTTTTCATTTCCCGTCTCGAAGAAAAAAAAATAAAAAGGTTTGACGATCTGTTTTTTCTTTTCCTCCGACTACGTAACAACACATAACGGTGACACAACATTGAGATATAGGTATTTATGGTTAATAGGCAATAGCTACAATCGTGGGGAACTCTCTGGGGAAAAATAAACGTTTTTTACTTACTATTTTCTATTATTATTATGGCTATATATGTATAGTTTTACCAATGACGCACGATGATGGTCTCTAAAATGCAGCAATTTACGAAATAAAAAAATGACGACCGCCGAGTGGAAGAGAATTTTTATTATTTTTATTATAACATTCCAAATGTATAAGCGAGATAAATGGACGTTTAACCGTGAATAATGTACGCAAAAATCACCCAAACGAGTGGAAGTAAATATTTGACAAGATTTAACATGACACGTGTGTATATTGTGTACCGTATACTAGATAACAGTATAATATAATATTTAAATGACTATATTTTATGACGTATACTATTTACCCATTAAAATACCAGGAACAAAACATATCTAATAACAAATACAATTTTCACAAATGTTAAAACGATAGCTTGTACATTATAGAATTAAATTTAATATTGTAATGTAAATTTGTATAGAACCATCAATTTATTTAAAAGAAACTTTTTTTAAAATTTCTAAATATTAATTATGTCTTTTAGATTTTGAGCTCAGAAATGTATTAGTTTAAACATAATCGTTTTGATTTTAAACTTTGATTTCAGAAACACTTTTTTTGGTACCTACTACCTAGGACGATTTAAGATAGTATCTATTAAATCGTGTTACTTAGTGAAGTATCTTTATTCTTTATAAATCCTCGAATCTAATTCTGTAGATTTTAAATACTTGTTTTTCAATACAGATTTTCTAAGCCTGAAAATATTATTTGACAATCATAAAATCCTTTTGGATAAATATCAGTATAAGGATGGTTTAAGCAACAAGCTTTACTTATTGAAATCGTTTTTAATACAATATTTTATTACTGTATTCAAAATTAATATCACAAGTCATAACGCGCTAATACAACATATTTATCCATCCTGCGTCAAAGCCTCAAATTTATCGTAATCAGTGTCTAACATCTTATTGTTTATTACTTGATTTTTTTTAAAAGGTGAAAATTTGAATTGCAATACTTACATATATTTATAATCTATAATTATATACAACATTTACCATTATAATTACAACAATATTAACAAAAATGTATACATAATATAATATTATTTATTATACGATTAATGTTATATTGAATTTTTTTACACTATGTTATCTGGTACCCACTTAAAAATTATATTTCCTATTCTTTTCTTGGACGCTTTAGGACCTTTATCATTTCAGGGATATAATATTTTCAATTTTCAATTTAGATTAATTTCATTCCTTTTACTCTGAGTCTCCGTAAGGTATTATATGAAACGAATCCCTCATCAGTCATTAGGTGTTATAGTGTTTATGTATTATAAACGGCGCATTGCGTATTGCGATGAATGTTAATTATTTGTTTTCAGCGTCTTTGATGGGCATCATAATAAAACGATAAAAAATAAATCGTTATAACGCCGTCGGAGGTCTAAACCTCGTTCAGCCCTTCAAAATATAACAATACATTTTTGTATACATGCAAAAATACGATGACCGAGGTTGGCTTCGTCGTTATACGTGTGCGATTCGTTTGCGAAAAAACAGACTCTTACCACTATATCAGTTTAGTGCAAACGAAAGCGACTGTAGCAATAATTTGCGGCAAACGGAAATCGCGTTTATACAAATGGGACGGTTAAGTATCTATTCACCTTGACTGTGACGGAGGGAGCTGATTATTATGATTATCATAGCAGTCAAGGTTGGGCGTCGAAAAGTTTAAAAATGTTAAGTAGTGAGGGCCTGGGTACATTATTTCATACCTTTTTTTTTTATTTGATTGTAAATATAGGTATGGTTACTTTTGGAGTTTGTTGAATTGGTATCGAACCAGTTTAACAAACCAACTTAAAAAGTTATTTTTTATAGTTTTTCCCACAATGTATTAGTTACATTACCTTAAAATAGACTAAAGTCAATAATACTAATTAACGTATACTGCAACAAGTGTCAATACAATTTTTCATTATTCAAATCTTCTAAATATGATTTTTAAATTAATATCATCTTATACAACATTCTTTATAGTTTTAATCAATTTTCGGTTCAGGTATCTGAATTCAAAGTAAAAAGAATATTCATATTGTCTATCCATTACTTAAAAATCTAATATTGCCAATATTTATATGACTATAATAATTTATGTAAATATTTCAAAAGTTGTACTATTAGCATTTAATTTCTATTAATAAGTACTCAAATAGTATTATCATATATATTCACGTTTTAAGGTAGATATAATCAATAGGTGGGTAGATGAGTATTGAGTACTCATGTATAGTAGGTGAGTAGGTTTGAAAACAAACATTATTAGTGACTATGCCAAGTGTGTGAATTTCTTTGTATAAACTCAACGATTCAGATATAAATTATACAGTTTTATCATTGCAAATATACTTTATTTTCTATGATTCAATCTTCGCCGCTCCATGTTGACGAAAGTTTAAGGTACATTTTTAGGTTAATTAAGTCTCAATAAAATTGGCATGTGATGATTTTGAATGAAAACCACAGTTTTTGCATGGCGATATTTTATTTAAGTTACCTACATTTTTTTAAAACACTTAAAAACTCAACGGCAAAGGGTAATTCAACAGGACAAAGCTTATTTAACTGAAACTACTTGTAGAATAAAAAAGTTTATAATTCGCCCAGCCTTAAACAGTTGAACTTATAGATGAGGAGCGTACACGCTTTATTACATATTATAAAAATATATAGACGGGGGCACAGTTTCACGCGGATTACATCCAAACACGCAGACCTTGATGATATGCGCACCGAAAACGAACATCGGCGGCTCACTGTTGTTTAACCTTGCGGGAACCGCAAATTGGAAATTGGTTCAAAACATCACAGCAGTTTATATAAAATTATTATGTAGATACCATAGGTACTCATCGCCCGTAGGTCAGGCCCGGAGTGCACCCATTACGCATGCTGTGGTTAGCGGTTACCCGCGCGCCATCGTGTATAAACATTTATGTTTACCATGTACATATAACATATATAATATATATTACTATTATAAACGACCGACATTATTCGAGCTTCGCCGCCAACGCGACGGTCCTATATGTGGTAGTATAATGCTAGACGCAAACGTTCATTGTATTATTATTATTATATATAATATTATAACGGAAAGCGAAAAGAGTGAAACCGCGATGTCGGAATGCGTCTCGGGCGCGAGAAATCCGTTCAATGTTTCGCCATATAATAATAATCTTATACCCACACGGACTCGAGCACTACGCAGGCTACACCCTGCATACGTTGTATATAGCGTAAATATCATGTATATATTGCATGTATAAATGTACTGTAAATATATTTCGCTAATAGCGGTACCCGTCTCGTGCGATCGAATTGATTGCCAACGGTACACCTATACCTTGTACTAATAACATCATGTTTTATACGTCACATTGTCGAATATGTTTTTATCCGTCACCACAGTCGGGTCGAGGCCCTCTCTAAGTCTTAAATTTATCATACTAATCATACATGATTTATTTTAATCAATATAATTTTTTTTTTGTATGTTGAAGAGCGATTATGAGGCTTGGATTTAGAACTACGCACCTGTAATTGTGAACAATTTGGTGCCCTCATATTTCTAGCTCCCCTTGAAAATATTTTTTTAATTTATTTTAATTTTGTGTTTATATGTTTATTGTTTTAACGTTTTATATTGTTTTAATCATTGTACAGAAACCAGCTTTATTTTGAATCAATTATAATATAATATTTTTAACTTATTGGATATATTATAATATAAACAAAACGTAAAACAATATGATAATATTATTTTATTTTTAAATACGTTTGTTATAATAAATAAAAAATCGTACGTCCAATCCGGCTGATATGATGGTGATACCATTGATACCGCATCCTTCCAGCAGTCCAACCACCAGGTTGAGAATCGCTGCTGTAGAATATAGGTTTATATTATATAAACTATAGCTGGTGCTAATCCGTCCAATTTAAGTGCAGCGAATAAACGATGATATCAAAATCACTAGAACAAATGGCATGTTTGACCACTTTGACATATCGTCTATTCGAAACAATTTATCGGTTCCTGAAGTTCTCGTACGTTGGATACAACAGAGATTCGATACAACCAACACCTTGTGCAGGAAGAGGGACGTATGTTTCGCCGAAAGTATTAATGTTAGTTATTGGTGCTACTAACTTAATACCTGTCTCGCAAACGACTTAATGTCAATGGACTAGCAAGGCTGTCAATTAATGAACATATACCTTAAAAAAAATTTAGCATATGGACGAAGGATAGCATAGAACATGATTCCTCTAATGTCACACAATCTTCCGCTGTGACTTTCGATATTCGAATGTACGTACCTATGTATCCGAACGCGCCGATTTGACGCGAATTTTAGTCAATGGTCATAAATCATAATAATATAATATTGTCGTGGAAAGAGAAGAACGGCGTTCAAAATAATAACACTGGCGGGCCGAATTATGCTGCCCAAGGACCAATATTTGTATACTGCATTATGGTGTATTGCTTCACGGCGATGAAGTCATTCATTCTCTATCTATCCACCTATACAATGAGTAATAACTAATAATTATTTATATAGGTTATAGACACAAAATATTAATTAATTAATGTACTTTTCAAATCATCATTAGCCCTTATATATTACAAATCTATTGTTGTAAACTACTTTCCTTAGTAAATAAGGCTTAACAACTCTCAAAATACACATTTGAATTTCAATTCAAAAACATCAATATTTAAAAAAAAATCATCACTTAACAACAACAGTAAAAAAGAGTATTTCTGATTTTAAAATTAAGAGTTTATACCTCAGAGGACACTCTTAATTTGTACACAAAATTGAAAAAAATCTATAAAAAAAACTACCTATACTTAAAAATAAAGTCTTGATAAGCATTGCTAAAATTTTCAAGAACCTGAGTTTAAAAAAATACCTAACCTAATCTTATTAATGGGTAAAAGGGTTTGGCGAATTATCTTGTACGTGTTCTACATCAAACAACTTTGAATTTGATGGCCGCGGTGGCCACTATACATTATAATAACATAGTTAATTCATTAAAATATATTTTTTTGTGCGTCATCAATATTGATGCTTTTGATTAAACAGCTCCATTGACTCGCATCGAAATGACGAACCATACTTACCCAATATTTGTTGTTTTGTGAAGAACAAAATACAAATTTGGAATTTATACATAAATAGTAACTATAATGAAGTGTCCAATTAATACAATAAGTATTAATTCGGACACTTATTGGCCAGGGCCTATTGATCTTCTTTCATCAATTTTGGACATCGCACATCATTGAAGTAACCCAACCAGTATAATAAATAATAATTGTTAATAAATAAGAGCCAAGAGCCTTAATGATCAATAATATGCCATCTGGTGTGTATCCCTTCGCCACTGTAGACGGTTACCCATCTCTATGTCAATATTAGTCAGAGACCGACAGCATATTATAGGGGAGTGATGACGTAGTAGTTTCAAATACAGTTCGAGATTAATCTGACCCATCAATCCCCTGTTGTATTTAAAAAAAAGCTTAACTACATAAAATGCACTTAAACTTTATCAACGCACTAGCGAAGGAAACCAGTTTCTGATATCATATTATATAATTAATAATATTATTTTAATTTATACGAGAAATTAACAACTGATGTCATTATACCACTTACAGTAACTCGTCGGTGACACGTTTTCCGCATCTAATCTAATGGGTAATGTTTATCATTGTTCACTTCGATCGCACTCTGTCGGCTTCATTGAATCATTTATTTTACATATTATTGACTATTGTTTATTCGTACTTATTATCAAGTTTGTTCACGCCCGTGAGAATATCAACGATAACGTTGCCGCCTCGCAGTCGTGAGTGCAGTGCGATATAATTTATGGCCTTTTTTCATATTCATAAACATTCGGTGGGTGCATGGGTACATTTTTAAACCACAAACGATTCGATTATTATATTAGAAATAATTTATATATATATATATATATGTATATTTTGTTGTTGTGTAGTATTCGTATAATATAATATGTTTTGGTATTCGAATTCCTCTTGCTCTCACACGCGGCATATTCGATTAAAGGTTTATTTAATATAATACAGTTGCGGTAATACAATAGTATTTATATATTAGGTACCTACCGCTTATACATATATTATTTTTATATAATATTATCTTCTACATTATAATATTAACCCTGGGATCTCAGCCCGTATAAAGTATAATAATAATAATAGATAATGTACCTATTATGTTTAAGGCCCGAATATTTATTTATTTTTTATTATAATATTATGTAATATTATTATATATATGTATAATGTATATGTATATACTGACGGCCTTCACCCCGTGTTGTAAACATTAATTTTGGCATTTCTAGTATCGTTTATATGTATATTATGTAATGTGTGTGTGCGTATTTGTCATTTTTATTTATTATAATCCGACGTCAACTGTAATATTATATCCGCAGTAAATCATTTTTGTAAGACCACTACGGTATATATACTTATAGTATAGTGTTATACATATTATTTATGGCACACCACGAAGAATCCTACATAATATGAACCATGAACATAACACTGCAAAATAACAACTATTTGTCACTGCATCTGTAGGTAATAATAATTAACAATACTATATTATGTACACACTGATATGCAAACCTAAAAACATTATCGTCGGACAGTCCATTGATTACTGTACAAAAACGAATAGACAATTATTTCACTGATATATTGATGTGTGGTGTGTATAATATGTTATGGTAATCAATGGACTTAAACAGTCGTAGGCACCTATACCAAAAAGGCAATAAGCAAATAACGATGGACGACTGGTATGTCTAAAGTTGAAAATAACAGTTCGGAATAACAAATTTTTAAAATTCCGTCCACTGTAATAGTGCAACAGAGATCGACCGTTTGCAACCATAATACCTACTATAATAATTTGTGTAGGTATGACTTCAGAGTTTACAGTCATTGTATTTTGAGAAAATTGTAGTATCTATCATATAGTTATAGGTACTCGTAGAGTGAAACTATATGGTGAAGTATATGTAAGTATATTTTTTTCCTTAAGTAATACTATATGAATACTGAGTTTGTATGAATATATAACTGTTAATGAATTAATAAAATATGTCTCATCAATACGAATAAAGCTTTAGATTTTCGCCAAAAAAATATACTCACATACGACTTATAGTGACTAACTAATAAACAGTACATATTATAACAATAATTAATATTATAATATTTTTTAGATCTCGGTTATCGCTATCAAAAGGTAATAAAATAATTAATACGTTTTTAAGGAAAAAATTAATTGCAAAAAGTCACGTACATCGTATATCTGCTTAATATTCGTATTGTTTATTGTTTTCTTAAATTATAAGTTATACTGAATACTATTTGTATTAGTATTTGGACTCAATGGCACGTGGGCTCTTATGATTTTTATAACATTTCACAATGTTTATAGTGCTTTAAAATTATTGTTTTATTGTTGAACTATTTTATCAATAATAAGGTTAAATTCTCAAAAAGTGTTTATAAAGTAGAACTATTATTTCACAGGTTTTTCATAAATTGATAAATTAAAAATATAATACTTACACTATAAACTTTATCAAACATTTCACGTGTTTAGATTAGTAAATGAAATACTATATAACTAAGATTATTGCTACTTGCTAGTAAAAATGATTCAACTTTTTAAAACTTTTTCACGTTTCAAAATACACATTGTTAGTATACATAGTATTATTTAATATTATGTTGTTTTGTTAAATAAAATGTAAGTGCATTATAATTTGTAATAAATAATCATGATTATGCCTACGCGCATACAAAAATAATCAATTTTTATATAAACATACATAATTTTACTAATGTTGTTTTTACTTGACAGAAAATAGTAAACATTTTTACATTATTGCTATCATGTTTTATTTTATTTCCATTTAATTATTAAAACTACTGATACAATCATATTGCGTGTTTTGACAACAGAAGAAAAAACAAATCAACCATATTTATTCAGAAATTATTTTGAAATATATTTTATGTTTATTTATATATAGCATGTTATTTGTAGTATTAGTGCTGACTAGTAGCTTTGTAATGCTATAGAATAAGTTAGAATTACAAACAATAAGTTTGATTTTATAAATTAAACACATTTTTGTGGCATGATCAAAGTATTTAGTCAAATTGCCAATCGGTGTTTACACAATATGAATATTTAATGACCAGAAAAGATTTCAAAATTTCAAAAATTTACAGTTGAACATAATATTATTTCATTTGTTCAGCACATTACAAGCATAAATCATAGCATATTATATACACATATAAATGATATAAATATAAAATACATACAAATAAGTAGATTCAGTAAATATATCATAAGCTATTATTGCTGTTATTTTAATTGATTTTCGACTTCTCGATCTTTTTGTCATCTTATAAATAAAAATATGTTCTTTTCGTACAAACTATTTTGAAAATAAATTAGGTACGTAGTTAGGTTTGTGATTAGCTGGTAAAAAAAAAAATAAAAATATTTATAATATGTACACACTATTACGCACACTATAAAAACTTTCCCATTAAAATATAGTTATAATACTAGTAGGTAGTAAGTTATATTATTGATGTTATTTTCGCAAGCGTTTAAGTCGATTTATTTTACATCTTGTAATTTTGACCTTCGTCTTGCAAAATTAGCGACCACCTGTAACATTGGCACTCAAATATTATTCATTATTTGGACTGTTTCGACTTTCGAGGAAAACACTGTAGTAATGCAATTTGTTTGCCAGCCGTAAAGAATCACATATTAAAAACGACAATATGGTTTCAATGTATGATAATTATGTGAACAATGAGTGGTAACTGGTGGTGTGTGTTAAAAAATGTTTTAACGTTAAAAGCAGAGCCTTCATAAATTATATATGATATTAATGATTATAACTGACTATTATACAAAATTAGTATTATCACAGAATATCATAAATATAATAAATAATATTCTGCTGTATTATGGTCTTGTGACTACTATATAAACGTAAAGAGTTATGACTAATGAGTAATCACAGTATTACCTCTTACCTATGTATAACTTCAAAACATGAATGTTTAAAAAGTGCAATGATGTAGTCAATTAGTAATAATTAATTGTCAAATAAAAGTTCTAAATTTTTTATTTTTAGAAGTTTTTTTTTATAAACTTATCAGAACGTGATTTTTGGTACGGAAAACAACGCAATATATTAACACTAAGCCTATATAATATCTCCTCAATGTGTCCCGGCCATGTCCTGATGGCGACCGTATCGAATTTCTATAATAGCTCAATGGTTTTTCTGAAGGTAATTTTTTTTTTTTAACTCTTCTCATTTTTTAATGAGATAATAAGACCTCAATTGGACATGGTTGACTGCGATTATCTCGTGGCTGTAAATTATTGTTTATTATTTGCTATCATTTTTGGTATAGTCTCCCGTCGTTACAAAATCCAAACGTTCACCGTGTTCTGGTGACCCAAATCCTCCGGGAAAAGTCCATTAGTTATCAAATCATTGTACCATATGCGTTTTGAAGATTTGGAAAAGAAAAAATGTACAATAATAATTATCATTGTTTAGAAAAAGCAGTAAAGTCGTTGTTAACGGATTACCGATCCGTGGAAAACTGGGACCGTCGTACATTATACATATACACACACATACATACACATTTAATGCACCTATGTAATAAATGCTATTATACTGATCTCACATTTTTTTATTATAATTCATTTCGAGAAAATTATATTTGACCTATTCATGACCAAAAAATGTAAAAGTATATAATTTACGTCCAATGACAATGAACCTTAAGACAGGAGCATTAGAGCAGCACTCAGAGTAACGTGATAGATATCATAATCCACCTAACATTTACTTTTTGGTCGTGTCCAATGTCCATAAATGTATAAATGATACATAGGTAGATATAATAATAAGAAAATTATCTCTAGTTTTTTCTTCTTTCAAATAATGAATAAACAAAACGAATTGGTAAATGTAGTTGGGATCAGATTTGTTTTGAAATAAAACAGTATTAATTTAATTATATGAAGATTATATTCAACTGGATCAAGTTAAACATTTTTATTTTATTCATTTATCCATTAATACCCGTTTACCCATTTATCCATTAATTAAAAAAATGTCTTTTACATTATTTATCATCATTACAAACAAAGTATAAATATTTATTAAATAATATCATAAATGAAAAAAAAATATAGGTTGACTATAAATTGTTAACAAAAGATAATAACCATGTATATATTGTAATATTATTATGCAACAACAATTGATATTCAAGTATTTATATATTTTTATACTTATGTCGTAGTACCTCCTCTGAGAGGCTTCTGAAGTCTGTAAAATCTGCATTTTATTTTTATTTTATTTTAGCTATTTTATACCACCATTTGTTCTTATTGTTATTTTTGTTGTTCTTGTTGTTCTTTGAACAAGGAAAAATATATTTTTAATTTTATCATTTTATATCCTGCAGTACATTTTTAATATTAAAAATAAATAACTAATTCCATACATACATCAACTGCAGTCGTCTTCTTAATTACAAATATCTTATAATCGTGAAGCTAAATAATGAAATTCTGAAGATACGTTACTATAAATTACTTTGAATTAGGTCCCTGTGAATTAGTGATTTTCAATGTATATTAATGTTATGGTTCAATTCGAGTTCGTAAATTTTGCATTCATATTATAAATGTTTGCCATACATGGGAGTGTGACATTCATCGACAATAAGCCCCACTTTTAAAATGTATAAATTAGAAATCTTTACAGTATTTTTAACATGAACAAATTTACTGAGAATCACAAATTTCTAAATATCGTATGTTTTAATATTTTTCTAAATAATTTGATGCTTTCATTTTTAAACGATCGGACATCATGTGCTTCAGTGTATGGTGGTATACCTCGAGGTTTAGTTTTTTTTCTTGCTACCTACCTACTTGATATTATTCGGCTGTCAATATATTTTTTTATGAATGTCAAATATGTTCCAGTCAATTAATTCGGTTTATAGGGCGTCTCGAAATGAACTTGACCTCAGCGCCTTGGTTATAACTTATAAGTGTGAGTAGTGTGACATTAGATACTGTCAATTAGTTCAAATAAGAAACGATTTAGTAAAATTATGGACAATTTTAATTCCTCATAATACATCTAAACCTACTTAAAAATATTCACACAGCTGTTTCAACTTTTAAAATAACTTTGTTATCGAAATCGTTACATAAATATCAATAAGTACATAAGTACATTCTTTAATAGGTTTCTTCATTGATTGTAATCACGTATTTTTGAATACGTATATAATATGATCATATATATATATATTACTTAAGATTTACTATACAAAATGAAGTAGAATATAATAATATAAGAATTGAAAAATGTTTTTTTCATTCCGTAAATTGTTAGGAAAACCATATCATTAAAAATGTAAAAAAATCACCTCAATATGCGACGATTATGAGTAGATGTCCAGTGTTCAAACAATATATTTTATTGTTGTTTCGTTGCAGTTACATGTCCTACGAAAAAGAAAATATAATATCGTTGTAGAATGTAAAACCACGTACGTATTTTAATGTGTGCGTATATGTATTATATACGAATACTATACGTCTATACATATATATGTGTATGTTATATTATATGCCCACTGTACATCTTATAAAAATGTTTCAAAACGCGCGTACTCGTATACGATATTTATTAAAGTCGAAGGCCGCCATATTTCTTATAATAATTACAATGGAGGCGAAAAAAACTGCATTTGGTATTTTCGATTAGCAACGATTCGTTTCGTCACACATTTTAATGCACACACGAGTGTATGCGTATACATGATAATAATGTCCATTGTTAGGGTGCGCTGCACTTTACAGGTATATGTACAGATTATAATTTATAACGCATAATGTATGATATTATTGTA
>PVMI01055165.1:771-11551 GCA_008528875.1 Aulacorthum solani | reverse complement strand
TGGAAAGATAAATATATTTCTGTTAAACACTATCACACACATATAAAAAAATAATCATCATTCATAATTTACAAGATACTTTATTTTGTTTTTAGCCTGTAGATGAAACTATTAACAAAATGGGGATTGGATAGAATATTAATATTAAGTCGTTAATTTGACTTCGAAATGGTATGTGTAATAGAATTTTTATTACAGCTCAATCTATAAACGGAAATCGATTCGTTGTGGAAACAATTGACGGTAGTAAAACAGTCTCCGTTGTTTTTTTTATTTAAAATCCGAGAGTCTGTTATCGTTTGCTATTAAACAGTGGCCTACGTGAGTATTTGGCAGGTTAATGTCGTTGCAACTTGCAATAATTCATTGTTCTAGTATTAAATTCGGTTACCGAAAACCTGGTTTCAGCAGGTGGTATGTGGTTCGAAAGACACCTACATGTTTATGTATCGAAATCACCTATACACCGCGCCGGCTTACGGATAAGGTGATAGTGTACTATTATAATAAAATTACCTATTGAAAAAGTGAGCAAGTGGGTTACGCTCTGCTGTAAATTAGGTGTTAAGAGGAGTCACTGCAAAGTGTAATGGATTTGTTAAATTTGAGTTAGATATTAATCGTTATACACGAAAAACGAGTGTGAGCGTAGACGGTCTATCGGATTATCAGCCGAAAATATACCTAAGTGCATTTTATGATATTATTATGATTAACAGTTAGTAGCTTGACAAAACGAAAACGGTTTTATAAACAAAAATTTTAAATTTTAAATGTCCCTTAAAAGCTCAAAACGAGCCGAAAATACGAAAAATTATGAAATAAATATTTTTTTGTAAATTCAAAATATCTACGGTTATCCGTTTTTGGTTTACAACAAAATCAGACATTTTTTACATGTGAAATCGTTAGTTTAAGGTTAAAATCGAATGTCAGGAAAATTCGAACTTCAAATGCACATAAATATTAAATTCAATTTTTTGTTAAATATATTTTTTTTTTTTTTTTGTTAAAGATAGATAAACTTACGAACAATTTCTTAATTTATTTTCAAATCTTAAATATAAAAAATTTTTTTTTATGAATTTCGAACTTAAAACAATTAGATTTTGTTGAATAAACTGATCTTGCGTAAAAATTCTTTTTTCCTTAATTAAATGAATATTTTTTTTTATCCTGTTGGTATTGAAAATTACTGGGAAAATCGAAGCGTTATTTCAACTACTTATTAAAAGACACATCATTGTAAAATCAATACATTCATCTTTTCTCACAACAATTTTAATGCTTTTTGAATGGAAAACATTATGCCATAATAGTGAAGCTTATACTTAAGTAGCAATTTTGGAAGTAATTATATTTTTTCACGTGGGGTACATTGACATATATTAGTAAAGATATTTATCGATTCCACCAAACCTTTAAACAGTTGTATTAAAAAAATTAATGCATCAGCTACACATGCCGAGGATAGTTAAAAATAGATGAAAGTAGCCATAAGTTTTAAACTACATTGCTATTTTAATAGCTTTAATTAATTTATAACACAAATCATAGTTTTAATTTTATTAATAAATAATTTATTTAAAATTCTCATATCATGATTTTTACGATATAGGTATGTTATGCATAAATTAATATGTTTAATGTAAAAAAATATATGTGTAATAACTATATTATTGATTTATGATTCGAAATCATAATTTACGTAATAGTATAATATGGCACATACCAACTACCAACACTTATAAGGCTTAAATATTATAACTTTAAATATTAACTATTTCCATGACATAAAAAATTTAAGACATATAGAAATCCATAGGTAGTTACTAGTTAGTATGAATAGTAGACAGCAAAATCGATGAAAAATCGGCAAAATCAATAGACGCTCTATTTACTTTGCCCCCATTCCACAAAATACGTCATGCATAAAAATAAATTATTATTCATACCTACCAATAATTAATTTTGTTTTACTTTGATACATAAAAGATTACTTTTACCTTTACTAGAATTCATTATACGTCAAAATAAAGTTTCTAATAATATGACGACTGAATTTATATCTGCAGAATAACAGGTCGGTTATAAAAAACACGTTTCTGTAGGATAAATAAACAAATTGCGATAACTGATTAATCGTGAGTACTTATAAAAGACGGCGACACTCTACGGTAGTGGGGCGAAACAAATTATATTTATTAGACTACAAAAATATATTATCGTTATTACTTATTCGTTAATCTTGACAGAGAGGAGGCTGCAGATATACCTAACAACCATCATCGATTTGCTTCATGTTGTCACTGCCACTGAGGTACCTGGATCTATTTTTATTGTCATAACCTATGATATTAATTATCGACAGTTAAATTTGTCACCTTTGTCGCAATATCGTGCAACCTATACTATTTATACACGAAACGATTTCATGCGGTGGTCGCTGTTTCTATGGCTCAAAAATTATTACTATATAAATATGTATACAACCATATTTGTATTTAAAAGTATTATATTGTGTATAGAGACAAAAACAGATTAAATGTGGAAATGAAAATTTGTGCTCTTGACAAGCAAAAAAAAAAATAAATAAATAAATAAGAAGTGATTAAACATCTGTTTACAGCTAATATCGAGTTTGGAAACATCGCCTCACCCCCAATCCGAGACACCACATTTAAAATTATTCTTACGCTAAAAAATGCACCACCTACTTTTAACTTATAATAAGAACTGTATAGTGCCATTATTATTAAATATTAATGTGTATATTTAATTTATGGCTACTTACCCGGAGCATTCAAGAACACAAGTCACAAATGCGTTATTTTACCTTTAACCATCATGTAGGTAAGTAGAGCAGCGTGTATTCAGAACTCACATACCGCATACCTATATTACAGGAAACGGGTGCATATTATAATATTATATACATTCAATTTATTATTCTTGCTCTCAAAGCATGTCTACAATACGTCCGCTGGTCGGTTCTGATGGTTGGTGGGTACAATGTTAATAAATTAAACGTCAGAGCCCGCCGTTTCGTACAGCGAGCCAAATTAACCACCGGAGTTTTCGTCGTGTGCACAACCATTTACAAAAACAACTTTTTGTCTCAGTAGTACAGTTTTAGGATAATAATATACTATGCTTGGGTGCAATAATATAGGGAGGTGCAGACTTACTATACCTGTGTAATAATATGGGCACTGTATACAAGTACCCTTTAGCTACTACACAAATATTTATTTACTATTCCGTAAATGTGTACAGTCAATATCCGTAAGGTCTTCGGCTCCTGGATTCCTGAAAATAATATAAATGACGCTATGATTTATTTGATGATTATTGTAATACGACTATGATAGTCCTTTGTTTTGAATGTATTTACTGTTACAATGCACTCCCTATAGTAATTATATTTTACTTAACTATTTAATTGTGTTTACATGCACGGTAGTACTTAACATTGAATAATTTAGCCAAGTAAAATTAAGTTAACAAATGTACTTACTACATCCATTATTTCATTTAGAATGCAAAAAAAGACAGTTCAATGTAAAATGTACATGTCATAGTGTACAGTAAGAATATTCATAGACAGTATGAAACATGTATTACATGATTGACGTTTAAGTATAATATTTTCCATTATATTTATAATTTATATTTAATTAGTAAGTACTTATAATTTATAACTAAGTACCTACATAATTAATGATTTCTAGTTTAAATAATTAAAAAATAATGTAGCAAATAATGGCTGTAATATATTTTATCAGACAATAAATATGAATATATTAACAACTAAAATACAAACATAAAAACATACTTAAAAAATCATTATTAACTTTAGCGCCGACACGTTAGTAAAATAATAAACTTGGGTAGTTATTATACATTTATACATATTTCACAAAATCATTATTCATAATAAAATGTTTAAAAATATAATTAATGAGACTAAAATAACTTACTTTTTTGACTTGACTTAATAAAAAATAATATAGTGTTTACAAATTTATCGTTGATAATATAATTTTATGGACTTACATACTTGCTATTTAATGAAAATATATTAATTCCAAAAACATAGACTTGAGTAAATGAGTAATAAAAATATAAAAAGTATACACGCACTACATGTTATAATCAATAACACAAGATTTTAATAATATTCAGCTATAAAAATACTATTATATTATGAAAATGTTTAATTTCAAATGTTCTTCAAACGTGTCAGTGTAATGTAATTTACTTCGATTTCACAGAAATGAAAAAAGTTGTCTTTCAATTTCAATGTCATCCAAGCAAAAATAATTTAAGCAAAACGAGAAGTCTATTGGCTTTACTATGTTACTTAATAGATTTATCATAATTTATTTGATGATTCGATTTTAGAATTTTACTTTAAATTATTTTCCCATTTCAAATTATTTTAGATTCATTCTCCTCCCAACCGTCAACAATTTTTAAAGAAATGTCACCAAACGTGGTTTTAACTAAACTTTGCTCAGGATCATCTTTTAAATGCGATGATTAATCTTTGCTTCCAGATTTAATATCGCAGCACAAATGTGACACTTCCAGACATCCATTCCATACACACACACACACACACACACCCACCAGTGATTCATATAACTTATGTATCGGCTTGTATTTTTTTCAGAAAAAATATTATGCATTCACAGATATTTTATAAGGAACATAAGTTTCATGTTTGATATTATCATTTTAGAAGTACCCTGTGAACTCATATAACTATCTTTTTTAAACTACGGTATAGTGATAATATAATCGTAAATGTATTGTTTGAAAATTCCAATTTTAATTTTTAAGTTTATATGCTGATTATGTATTGTTTTATGAATTCTACTCAACCGTTCATCAATATTATGCTTCAATAATATAGTTTAAAGTATTTTTTTATTTTATACATCAAAAAAATTTTTTCAACGAACTTTTTACTAATATAATATTTATCATTATATTCAATAAAAAAAAAACGAATCAGTGTTTTTTTTAGCTTCTGCATTTTGTAAGGTAATTGTTTATCCAAACATTTTTTTTTAGTAACCGTAGTTCAAATACATTTATAAAATATTTAATTGTATAAAAACAATGAAATACATACTTCCCGTGGTTAAAATAAAGAAAGCATTTTATAAGGATTTTTATGTACGTTTTTTATGAAAAACGTATCTAGGTATTGTAATAAAAATTTAACTTTTGTGTAATATATAATAATATACCTACTGCTTGTAAACAATTATTTTGTAAATAGGAAACATGTTTTAAAAACGTATACCTATATGCAGAATGTAACATTTTTCTTATTTTATTCATTTTTTTTTTTTTTTTTATTAAAAATATTTTTTTAGCATCAAACTGATTTTTCTCATTCAAAAACTCATCTGCTTTAAACATGAATCACATTGATTTTCTACACAAACAAAGTGTGAAAAACATACAGAAAAAAACTTGATCGGAAACAAATTGAAACGTGTCAATCGGCGATATTTTGTAAAAGAAAATAATATATCTCGTAAGTAAAGGTGTACAATATACCGATAAGATTGTCAATGACGTGGGAGTAAGTATAATAGAGGGCAAACAATATGTGACGATAACGCGTGCAACGTTTCTCGGAAGTTGGATTCACACAGTTAGTTTCTATAACATGGTAGGACGGATTTCGTGAGCGCTAAAATGAAGATTCGCCACGGTATTGTTTACCTACACAGCACGCCATCGACAGCGTTGGACTTTTCTCTCTCTCTCTCTCTCTCTCTCTATTTCTCTCACAAAAGTATTTCGTTCTCTTTATCGAACAATACATTAAACCTCCCCCGCTAGCCAAAAGTTTTTCGCTGTCGCTCAACGACAATATCAAATTTCTCATCGCACAATAATAGCCCAACCATAATTTCCCTTCACCGACCACCTGGACAAAAATATAAACTCTTCTCTGTGCGTCGGCCACGGGCAGATAAGAAATTAACTTAGTTTAATTATGTAACCGGATCGAATACGTCAATCGGAAGCAGGCGGACTTATAGCCTGTAGGTACTTCTGTGTAACATTCACCGATCGATGTCAAACTCTTCGCAGATTCAGCAATTAAAAAATTAATAACCATAGCAACTTGAAGTTTCCATAAAGCATTAAATAGAATTTTCTAGACATTTGATCAACATTATTTTAGCTTATCTATTAATTTAATAGAAACAAAATGTGCATCTTACCTTCTGTGTTTTGTGAATGTGTTCAGAAACCAATACAATCTTAGCAGTGGATTATAGGCTGGTATGTAAGAAAAGTTTGGTTCAAGTTACGATGCCATCATAAAATATGATACTTTATAAAGGCCAATTTGGATTTTTTTTTTTTTTTGAAAACCACAAAACCCTAAAAGTTGTTGAAAAAAAAAGCATAAGTGCGATGTGATTGTTTAAATTGTTAGAAACTATGTAAAGAAATATATCGAGTTACATGCAAAATAATTTAGCTGTGCATGATTTCGATTTATTCGAGTTAAACAGACCTATTATTTATGGTATACATACATTTTGCACTTTAAAAAAAAATGTATTTTAATATGTTTATAAATATCTTAAATTACAAGTAGGTAGGTATAGTATACTGTATTTAGTCATATAAAGAAAATCAAAAAGGTTGTTTTCCGATAAAAAAAATTATTCTAGAGAAACAATAGTCAAAATTTAAAACCATTCGAAATCGACATGTTCCTTTTTTATTTGTTCCAATGATAAGATGAATGATGCTTCGTAGACCCAGCGCGTTGGTAAACCAATTCATCTTATTTACTTTTTTTAACATCTCTATATGTACTACGTATGATGGCTTATTTATTTTTCATACATTTATTTCTATTTGAAAGTGTAATACAATAAAATTTAGTGCGTGTTGTGTGTTCATAATATTCTTTTTTGAGACGTTAAGCATTTTTCAACCGATTCGGTACGAAAGTTTATCGTTAGTTATAATTTATTTATGCACCTCAGATGGAAATGGTATATTATTTTTTAAAGTTCTGTGAATTGTGATACGACTATTATCTAAGAGGTAAATATATAAAGAAGTAAATATACCCGAAATCATAGTTTAATGAAAGTTCAAATATAATGAATGTCATAAGTGAAAAATACTATAAATTGAATACCTATATAAGTAAAATACTCCAAATTTAATCAATAATAATGTGTATTAATTATTACATCAATTTACCATCACTATTTGAAATAATTTCCAAAATATAATAACCCTTTTATTGTACTTTGGTATTTTGCTCCAACACCGCCCATCAAAACATTTAAATTTATTATTTGACATAATATCAAAAAGGAAACCACCATTGTTGATTATGTCTGTCAAAGACTATATTATTAGTATTTTGTGAGATGAATTGAAAACTGCAAATTAAAGGCCAAGGTATACATTTGTATGTACATTGCATATTTGCATGTGTGAATATATATCATAGATCTAATATATATTATTCTTATAGGAAGATTTAATTCATTCAAAGTTATAAAATATATTGTAATATATTAATTTTACAAATATAGGTAATATACGGGCACTCCGACAAACGGAATTCAATAAATGTAAACAAGTAGGTAATAGTAAAATATATGACAATGTTTTTTAGAAAATGTATACAATTTGCAGTCAATTATTGTCAATACTGTTATCGTAAGAGTAGAGAACTTGTGACATTTAAAATATAATAAGTGTTAAATGATTGAATAAAAAAGTAAAAAAAAATATTTTAAATAACTATTTGTATTAAAGTACTTTCTATGTATTTGAATTTGCATTTGTTCGTAAATACTTATTGACAAAAGTATCTACTTGAAATACTATTTCAATACAAATGAAAAGTATCTTTTTACAAGATTGTACACAAACTGTTACAATATTATCAAGAACAATAAGAGAGTATAATACCTATAAAAAACAAAGGATTGTTGAATATTCTTGAAATTTCTTTACAAGATGCATTATAGATGTTTCATACGGACGCTGTAATCATAATCACAATAAAAATTAAAATTCGTCAAATGGATTAAATACAATATTTCAAGTAATAATTCATTAATAATGTTTATCGCATCAAATTAAATAGGTATTATCTATAATATTATACTATATTATAATACCATTGATTACAAATACTATAGTCATATTTATAATTAATGATAATATAACCCCGTAGGTAGTATAGTGAATTGTAGCACTTGGGTTATATGCTTATATTGCATTGCTTTTGTAAAAATATTAACAACAATACTAACATTGACGAAGACTAAAGAGGGACCAATAGGTTGTTCACCGCAATCTCCACGCACTTTCTTTCGGTACGATCGCACAGTCTAAAACGCACCGATAGGTGAAGAGAAGCTGTCATCGTTTTGTCAGAACTTCATCCTCGCTACCACCATGCATATTATACTGATTACTGACCTTAAACATAAATCTCAGGATCACATAATAGTAAATGATATATTATACTTAGTGAAACAAAATTTCATTACTTTTCATGAAAAGTAAACTATTTTATGAAATGGTCACTTGGTAAAATATGGGGAAAAACTCGTTAAATAGACATTTTTTTCATAAATCATATTGAACACTTAAATTTGACATTGTAATTATTTGAAATATTGTCCGTGCACAAATGTACCTAATATCTAATATTGTATACGATTGTATATTGCGTAAATTATATTCTCTATACATTTTAATAGTTAATAAAGACGTACTGACGTTAATCTAATATTATAATATTAGTAGGTATAATAGGTATGTCTTATTATTAATGACTGGATTTTGCATATAATGTATGTTCATACTTTTATCAGCGATTACACTCGGAAAGTGGATTTTTATCGATCATACTCACACAAATATTATTATATATTTTTATTTTACATATTTTTGCATATTATGGATACATTTAAATGTTTTAATTTAATTTTATATTCAATTATTATGGATACCATGTACATTACGATTGCATAAAAATAGTTTTTACATTTTAAAATTAGTTATTTTTACCCATTTGATATATTTATATTGATATTATTAATAAATGCGTTTTATAATTAAAATGAATTATTTATTTGCGATATCGTATTACTTAAGATAAATAAATTTACGTCTTATAACTAAGCGACTAAATAATTTAACGATAGTATCGATTATCCGTTGACAGTTTATCACAGAAATATTGATATACTATTACCGGTAACCAAATTCAATATAAGTCAGTTATCATTATAAATTAATGGCTGAGAAATTTAAAATTGAGTTACTTTCCGTACCACGTACAGTTTCACTCTATGTTTGAACTAGGTATTTAAGTATAACAATAGATAAAACAACCTACACTCAGAGACTTAATATTTTTAGGTTTTGAGCGAAGGGATGAATGTATTGGTTTGATGTGTTTTTTTTGTCTATTTAAAACATTATCTTTAGGAGCACTTTTTTGACCTTCAACTTTGAAGGTGTTTTCTAAATTTCTAGTAATAAATTGGATTTAATTATAACTTGTTAACAATTTAAAAATATTCAAAATACGATACTTAATGAGAGTTTGAAGTTCTAAAGTTCTCAAAATTGGTCATAACTATAAAAATTTGCAAATTATTTTGTACCAGGTTAAATATTTATAAATTCAATTTTTATAGCTAAGACTTGAAAATGCATTTAAATATTTAACACAAGGTTTTTATCCAGTCTCAGTTGTCTCGGTTGTTTTTATGGAAAACTTAAATATTAAAAACACAAATGCACAATTTCTTGTCATAAATATATGAATTTGTGGTTCAAATTTCGATGAAATTTTATTTAAAGGTTATTTTGTTATAATTCCAAAAATGTTATCTATAGGGATTTGAAACGTTTTATTTTTACGTATATTAATATTTACTTTACACAATGAAGTTTATAAATTAATTAGATTAATATTTAGGTATTTCTACTACGTCTAATACAACACCAGTCTTTAAAATATAAGTTAATAACGGCTACCTAGAAATATTATAATATAATATATTATGTGGACTTGTTTTTGAAAAAAAAAATTCAACCTACCACTTTTCAAAGGTAGTAAAATATCTTTAGAAATGTATGTTTTACATGGTGTGTGCCTATACTGTTTTACAACGATGTGTTTTTTTTTTCATTTGATGTATATTGCATGCAAGGACGTAGGTAGCCAGGATTTTTAAATTTTTTTTTTTTTTTGTGGGGTTGACAGTAATTATTTTTATATTATATCATTTATTGTCTACTCGAATTTGTTTATTATTATGTGGATTGGTATTTTGGTTCTTATAATATAGGCGTTTTTATGTGAATGCTAACTAACCGTATAATTTGATATTTATTCATTATTAGGTACCTATATCAATATTAACTATTCATTTTTTTTTTTGGGGGGGGGGGCAAACCTAACCTCGAGAACCAATCCCTCTAAATACATTCCTGATTGTTTGTGACCACTTTTCAGGTTACAGTGTTCCAATAATTTCTTATGTAAATACAAAATTTAATTCTACATCAATAAATTAGTAACTGATCACGAATTCAGCGCTTTCAAAGTAATTTTCATGAGTTGATATAGCATTTTATACACATTACTTGTTTACCACACTCGCATGTTACAATTAAATCTTAAATACGTATGTCAGAAAAATAAATACAGTTAATAATTTACTATGAAACTATTGCGCCTTAAAATCAG
>PVMI01055088.1:6801-26062 GCA_008528875.1 Aulacorthum solani | reverse complement strand
TTATATGGTGGAATGCAAAGCGGTTGAATGTAACGTAGAGGACAGTGGTGATCAGCTAAAGACAGACATAAAACTATAATATAGTACATGAGTAAATGTTACTCAACTCGAAAATTAGTCAAAATGATGATTCTTCCACAGAAGCGAAATAATAGAAACAAACACTTATTCACAAGTTCAACAACTATTTGAAAGCGACAATTTATCATGTTATCATGGTTCGGCTACGGTAAATGCTAAATGAATAGAGATCTGGAAACTGGCGACAGAGAATAAGATCTGTAATAATTCGTTTTAAACTCGCTTTCGGTCGGCCGCCTCCGGATCACTCGTGTTTTGTCCGGCAGTCGGCAGATGCCGTTCGCGTGCACGGTCCACTTGTCGACGCAGTATCGACTCATTCGACGGGCGTTTTCGGCGAGCCGCAGCCATCGAGTTTCGCTGTCAGACGACACCGAAAGCTTTCACTGCACCCGGTCCGGACGTGCATCGGACCGACCGACTTGCGTCCACATCCAGTAACAATGGGTGGTGTGACACAAGCCCACTGCACGGCGTAGTACCATGGCCGACGGTATATAGGGAACCGATCATCAGTACATGGGCAACTCCGGTTCCCTTTCAATACGAAAAAATCTTTCGCCTTTTACTAAAGATTTCCGTGGAGGGGAGCATTCAAAGGAGTCTAGAAATGTAAATTTTTTTTAAAGCCCGACCCTCAGGTCGGGCATCTGAAACTATAAACGAATTTTTCAATTATCATACAGATTGTACGTAACAGCTACAACATGTCTTAAACGATTTGCCAAGTTTTTTTACCATTAGTGTGTACATATATGCATATTAAATACGTATATATATATCAACGACTTATTTTGGGTATCGTGTGTACACAAAACCTATTCAATTTAATTTGGTCACTTCTCTGATGGTTATCAGATGAGTGAAGTAAAAACCTCTCGGTACATGGAGATAAGGGAATTTTTCAATAATAATAATGTTTGTTCCTGTCCAGCGATAAAATGCGCCTCAGCCCGACAAAAATCAGTTATTTTAAGAGGACGCTGTACCCGCCAGTTTCAATATTGTGGCAGTGTGCTGTTAGTTTTGATATTAGAGTGAATGACCTATTATATAATTAAAATGTTAGATTATTATCTAGGGCCCCACTTAGCTTTTTATTGTTATTATTATTTATAAGTAAGTTATAAACATTTTAAAGTATACAGTTTCAAAAAGGTCATAACTTTCTTCAAAATAAAAATACTTATAAATGTCTACGTATCAATTTTATAATAGGCCAATTCACTTTAATATCATAATTAACATCACACTATTGAAACAGGTGAACGAACATTTGTCGTCGTATAAGTGTGTAAGATGGAGACATGACATGCGGGTACGACGTCCTCCTTACGCGATACCCTGCCATAGTGAAACCCATCTCGATAGCAAGGGAGTGTCATTTGAGGATGCACAGAATTGGCGTGTTCTCTAACTGCCCACTGGACAGTGCATACGAAATATCAGCCATCATCTCCAAGTTGTTGAGATTTCAGCCCTTAGTACGGGAGGGGAAAGTTTTGTGTTCACTTTTGACCGTCGTGATATGCCGATATGTATTGCAAACAATAATTTATATTATATGCACATTGTAACAACTTAATTCATTCGAGTATAGGTTACGATCAAATATTACAAAATGTAAATGATTAATTTATATTGCATTTAGTACAGCGATCATATTTTTAGGTCAAGTCCAATAAGATGTCCGACGGTGCATAACGTATTAATGCCTCGACATCCTGGCTTGCAATCCAAGTTGCAAGTATTATTATAATAAGTATGCATAATTTTTTTTTATTGACAGCTGACAAATTCTATTTTCAACAGAATTGGATAAGTAGTAAGTACATAACACTACTATTTAAATTGGGTATCATTGTCCATGACTCTTTAATCTTTATATACTTATATTGTATGTAATATTATGTAAACATTAATAAACGATGGTAGCAGAGGAAAAGCATTGTTCACACAGCGCCTACTCGGCTGTTGGTTTAAACAGGAAAAAAGGTATAATTTTCCAAAAAGTATGCTATTTTCAAAATAAAAAAAGCGGGTAAGTAAGTGGATGTCGCTCTGCTGTATAGTAGGTTAGGAAAAACGATTCTGAGTGGAGACGGTTTGTCAGTCAAGGATATGTTATCTTATATAGTATATTAATTATATTGTTATTATTAAAAAAAAAATATAGATATACCTATCAAATAAATTCTAAAGTAATTAAATCAGATTCATTATGTACCCGACTCACTCAGTAATTCATAATAGGTATACGCAATTTATTATGAAGTATTAATATAAGTCATTAATGACATTAATTATTAATATTAGAATATAAAGTATACTCTAGAAATTTAAGTACCCGCACAAATAATATTTTTAAATTCAAAAATATAGGTAACTAAAATTGTTATTCTTGATTATTTAATTTGTAATTTCATCCAAATTTGAACTTAAAATAACTATTAAAAAAAACTGTGTGAATAGTTTTTAAATTTTTTTGCAGCAGAATTAACTATTACGTGGAACATTGCTTTAAATTTTCAATCCTTAGCTATACAATTTTAACATTTTATAAAATTTTAACAAATAAAAAATGTGTACATTTTCAATTAAATATATTTTCTCAAAATTTGAACTTTAAGTGGTTATAAAAAAACGTGACTATGTATTTTTAATATTTTTAAAACTGCTATTATACAAACTTATGGGGAACCCTATTTTCAATTTTGAAGTTTTATGACCCAATGAATACAATTTCGTCGACATTCATAGAATAAAAACTAAAAAAAACGGATAATTTCAAATATCTATAAATAACTCAAAAATTGTGAAAATATATTGAAAATTTTATGAAGTAAAGGAATTTATAAAGTACACATATGGTGAAAATTTCAAGCTTCTACAGTTATTCGTTTTTGGATTATAATAAAATAAGGATATCGGTACAAGAGAAATTTAGTGAATAAAAATGTTGTAATTCAAATGCTCATAAAAATTTAATTTTACTTTCCGGTAGATATTTTTTATTTGATGAAAATAGGCAAACTCATGAAGAATCTTGTATTAAATTTTCGAATCTTAGATTTAAAAAGATACATTTTTATGAATTTTTAACTTAAAATAAATTGTAAATTTTCGTGATTTTTACGTATTTTGTCATTTGTTTTAGAGTTACAACATCTAAAATCGATTTTCTCAAAAATTGTTTTTGTGTAAAAATTCCCAGTTTTTCTTTAATTTTTTTTTGTTTTTGCCAGGTGCTTTTGAAAACTATTGGGTGTTTCAAAAAACGACCTCCCAAAACACCAACTAGAATCATTTTCCAACCAGAAAAGCTATTGAACTACTGAAGTTGAAAATCGAAGCATTATTTCGACTACTTAATACTTATCGTGTCCACAGAGACAAAAAAAAAACATACATCATTGTAAAATCAATACATTTATCGCTCCGCTCAGAATCTAAAATAAAAATATTTAAACTATTTATAGTTTATACAATGAACCTATTCACACCATCGTCCAACGGTAAAGACCACGGGGTATTATTGATTTTTATTATAATATTATCGTTTATCAGCTGTAATTAGTTTAATGACCGTTTCAAAACATTTTGAAGATTTTGTATATAAAATGCAATGTTTTTAACAAAAACCAATTCAACATATTGTACTTACTACTAATAGAAAAATTGTAATTTTTCGTATCTATGTAATAAATGTGTTAAAATTAGAAGGAAAATATTATTTTATATACATTTTTTGTGATATAACTGTATGGGTTTTTGGCGGACTCAACTGTTAAACTGTTATTAGGGTTAGATATACCGAATTTGAATGGTTAATTTTTGAAAAAAAAGATTAAAATACATTTGCGACTTAACTTTTTTTATTTTAACAAGAGGTCAAAAGCAAAAGTATAATGGACTTGTAAAACAAATTATATACATATATTTTTTTCCAGTACACTCTAGGCATCTTATAATTTTAATTGGTAGGTTTTAAAACGTAATAAGAAATTAATCATTTGTATTTTGTACGTTTGTGTAAGTAGTATTTAGTTATAAGCTAAAAAAAATATTTTTCGATTTTAGCTTTACAGAATGTAACAGAAACATATGACAAATTAAATAGCTTGTGTTCTATCAATATGCAAAAATTGTTTTAAATTTAATTAATAGATAATAATACGTAATTAGTACCGTGTATTACAACTAGTACAAGCGTCTATTATTTATAAGGAAAACATGAATTAAAAATATTGATTAGAACACAAGTTATTTTACTTGTCATATATTTCTGTTCCATCCTCTACAATGTATAACATAAGTACACAATATCGTAATACATTACAATAATAGAGTTTTTTTGTTCACATTTTACATGATTAAATACCCAATAGAGTTCATGTATTACTTATGTTAAATTTGAAAATTATCACTGATTAAGGAAATTAAATTTTAAATTAGGTCAAACAGAGTTTTAATACTTTATGAATGAAACTCCACTTGGAATAAACCAAATTTGGGCTTACTTATAACGATTTTTTAGTGTGATTCTGTGTGGAAAGTTGTCTTTCACAAAAGACGGCATAATATTAAATTGTGAACTGCTACAGTTTCCGTTAAATAATAATGTACTATTAATTACTTTATTCAGAGAGCTACACGATACACAGTAGTTAAAAATACATATTATATTATCATCTTAAACTTAAACAAATTTTTTAACTATTATAACATAAATGAAACAAAAAGTTCATATAAAAAGTTGAATAACATTATAATATAAGCTTCAAGTCGTGTAAAATAAAATACAAGTATATAAATAGTTAATAGGTTTTATGATAGAGTGTATATTATACATTTCTTAATATATTCGTATTGAATTTCGTCTGTAGGTACATTTTATAAGATACCCGGTAAAATAATAAGGGAGAATAATGAATTCCCGTAGAGCTAGCGCTTCAGCGCTGTATCGATTGAAGTTTTTTTTTTAGAACAGTCACACTTTTGCCGACCCGACAGGCAGCGCTAATACATAAATGTGAAGTACCAAAAAGTTTACAGATTGTTACACACAATCCCTTTTTACATCATTTTTTATTATGATCTCTTTTCTGGCAGCTGTACAGCATCCAGCATTCCATTTTGTGGCAGTTTATTCTGACCCACAGTAATACGTTTACGTGTGTCGTCACAGTGATTTTTTTTATACAATTAATTACATTTTTACGAGATCTTACAAAATTCCTTTGTTACAAATATGTAGTATATTATTGTATAACAATTATTCGCGTGAACTAACTACAGATTTCATTTGCATTCATAAAGGTAAATTTTTTGGTTTTTATAATTATTATAATATTAAGAAAACGTGAACATAATTCACTGCATTTAAATTTATTAATGGAAAATCATTTATTTATTTTAACAATTATTATAACTTACAATCAGTTTTAGATGTTACCATTTTTCTTTTGTTTATATTTTCATACTTTTTCAGCGTTTGAAATTCTTTTGGGGCAATATTCGTTTAAAATTAATACTAAATGGTTGGTTAATATAAAACAAGTTACTCCTATGTTGATATTGAAAAAATTGTTTCAATAAATAAGCCATTAATAATATGATAAAGACACATAAATATAAATATGAAATATTTATTAATTATTACGCATGTTTGGTGTCTATTTAGTAATATAGCTACAATAAATTAAATGCAAATAAGATATTCATATGCATTTTTTAATATTAGGAGTATGTTTCTCCTCAGTTCAATTTTTTTCGATCATAAATATATATGTATATATAAAATAGGTTTTTATCAAAAATTCTTATTGTAAATATTTATGAATTGTACTTTTTCCAAAAAAAGTGTAATTAAGTATTTGGGTTGTGTTTTTATATTTTATAGTATACACCAGTAGTTTTGAATCGCGATACGAATCGGAACACCTGAAAAAAAGTTAATAATAGTAAATTAATACATTTTCTAAATAACATAATATGTGTTATAAATTATAATATATTATTATGTACATACTGTATGCATAATAGGTAACTACTGGTGTTTTAAGTTAAATAATATATAGAATTAAGAAATATTTAAAAGTGTTTTACTATAATAATTACAATTAACCACTACAAATTACAATATTTGTTTGATAATTAATTTAACTTGTATACAAGTAGAGGTATATTAAGAGGTATTTAGTAGTTTAATTTAATTTTATCAAATTAGTAAGAGTTTCTTACTTCAACATGACTTTAAAATTACATGGTTGAGGAGTGGTCATATGAAAGACAATTTTGTTCATTATTTTTTGTGACCCCTATCAATCACTCGAGACCCCTTTTTGGGATTCCGACCACCAAATTGGAAACCACTGGCTTGCACTATAACTATTATAAATTATATTTTTTTCTTGCATTTAAAATGAATTATTTTTAACATTAACCTATTTTCTATATCTGAATGGATCTATAAAAATATAATATCAAATAAATGTATAAGTAATAATATTTATAAGTAGGTATCATTAAGTTTAGAATTACTCACACAAGTCACAAGTGTAATAACTAACAAATTATTTAATGATTATTACAATGAGTTCTAACAAGTAGAAGCGGTACATGCCAAAATGGTTTTTGTATTTTTAGCGACGATAATATTCATGAACAACATAATATATTATGCTACACACACCTATGTAATGCACCTATGCACAATACGATTAATACCAAACCTATATTCGTTTTTATGCGTTTACCTACTTAATAATAGTATTGAACAATAATAAGCAAACTATTTTTTACATTATTTAGATGTACTTAAATAAAATAATTATATATTAAATATAGTAAGTTAAGAGTATGCACTCACCTATTTGATTACATCATTAAACATACCTATAATGTAAATACCTAATAGTGTTTAAAAAATAAAAATAAAAAGTAGTCTTAAGATTAAGAGTATATACTTATTCGTCAAGCTTATAGTATTTTATTAACTGAATTATTTGTTTCCTTTTAAATATATATCAATATAAAATATCTATTTCACAGAAACTATGATTATCAGAAGTATATTTTTTGCGGCGTTTCTATTATATTTTTCTATTTCTTCGGCAACTAAAATATGTGATCGAAAGCCAACCACAATATCAATACCAAAAAGTACGAATCCTCATCCGTTTAGAATTTTTTTTAAAGGAAATGTAGAATATTATACACCAGGAACTACATACACAGGTAACAAAAATCATGATTGTTATAAATAAGTTACTATTATTTATTAAAAAGAGCATGATATAGGTATATTATTTATTTACAAAAAAATATCCTTACAAAATTCGAGTAAATAATTTAAAATTTAAAATAACCAGTTAAAAAAACATTTTTTTAAATTGTATATTATTTTTTGCATTTATTTACATTCTTATAATTGTAGAAATAAACTTGTTTTACTATTATTTTTCATGTATAGATTTTGAGTGGAGAGATGTGTAGAGTGATGACTTTAAATGTAATTTTGATGGGTTTTATTTATTTTTTGTCTGTGTAATAAGTGTGTAGTGTGTAAGTACATGTTTTATAGAAGAAAAATTTCCAAGAGTTTGATCTTTACTTGGTCTTCGAGGGTGGTTTCTGGTACCAAATGGGATATAGTTGGTACTTTTAAGAGGTCAAAACCAGTTTTTGATAAAATACATTTTATGTTTTTGTTGTAATTCAAAATTAAATGTTCAAAACGAATCCATAACAGTGACTCACTCAATGTTTAGATACGCTCAGCACTAATTGTACAGCAGAGTAGTTTCTCACTTTCTCACATTTTTCAATTTAATATCAAGTTTTTTTTTAACTTTTAAAATAATGGTTCCATTATACTTTTGTATGTTTTTTTTATTGTTATAATAATATGTTTTTTATGCAGATATAAAATAAAGTATAATCTGTAGACATTTAGTATGAATAGTGATAGACTAATGTTTAATAAAATATAATAAATAGTATAACATAGAAAACACAAAAATAATAATAGTTATGTAGCTACTCAGCAACTAACCGTTCATTTTGTGTTCATTTCATTATTAAATGGTATGTCCAATATTCCAATATAAGGAAGATAGATCATAAAATATAATGTGTATTTGTAAATTTATACCTAATATATTTTTTATGTTGATAATTATATTAAAATACTATTCATATAGTTATTACGTTTTATATGATGGTGTTCGTCATTAAAAAGGGGGTAAGTAGGTTTTAACTGCTGTGCTGTACAATAGGGGTCAAGTGTACCTTGTTATTGAGTAGGTTAGTGTAATGGATTTATCAAATTTGAATTCAATGATAAACCAATACGTACGAAAAATAATTTTGAACGAAGACTGTTATGATATAAATAAATTGCTATTTATTATGAACTATAAACATAAAATAGCATAAAATTAGTCTATGAATGTTTTGAAAATATCACCCTACATAGTAAAATGTATAATATACATAAACGTTTTAAGTTCCCACCAATAATATTTTCGAATTAAGTACAGCTGTGAAATATATTCATGCTGATATGGTATGTGTGGTATTACTCCCAGAGAATTGATGTGGAGTGAGCGAAGCAATTGCATCGTAGTGCGCTTATGCTTTGGTTGTTAGTCTTTCAGTAAAAAGTTTTGTTACCTAATAAAATGTGTGACATTATTCTGAGTAAAGTGTAATTAAAATGATTAGTTGTAACTTTTTGTGTTGCTTTTTAAATTTTTAAAACCATCTATATAGTTTATAATACAACAAAATAACTAACATAATTATTTTTTGTTTAAACATGCAATTTCGTCCAAATCAAAACTTCAAATATGTATAAAGAAAAAATTGAGTTTAAATATTTTTTAAAACTTTTTGGTTTCAATATTAATTACTTATAAGGAATCTTTAGTTAATTTTTCAAATTTTAGCTATAAATGTTAAACTACAAAATTATTTTCAAATAGTCGTGTTTTTGACGAATTTTTTCAACATTTGAACTCAAAATATTTCTATGAATTTTTAATATTTGTAAATACCTAAAATAAAAACTTATAAGGAGCCTTGTATTAAATTTTAAGATTTTTTACTTAGAAAACAAATTTTTATTGACAATAACTAAAAAAACTCATGACTTTAAATTGCTTAAAATATTAATGTGAATTTCCAGTGAGCTTTTGAAAAATATTAGGGATTTTAAATTTTGATCTTTTAAAAGTATTTACTAGATCCAATCGCTAATAGAAATCACCATCAAAGTGGAAAATCGAAGCATTTTTTAATTATAAAAACACATTGGTACAATGGAAAAATAAAAATCCCATATCATTGTAAAATTAAGACTTTCATAGCTCCGCTCAGAATCTAAAATGTAAAACATTCATTTCGGTTGGCTCTAGTTTTACTGCAAGGTATTAAGACGGTTCCAACTGCCACACCAAGTTTTACTAGTTTTATATTGATGGTTGAGGCTGAAGAGAGCCAGAATTATGATGACGAAAACAACGACTTTATAACTGGAAAATTTCAACTTACTGGTGACGTAAGAACAAAAATTAGCGAAGTCTGTCCAAATACAGTTACTCAGACCTCTTTAATTCCAAAATCAGAAGTACAAGTATTTTGGACAGCTCCGTCATCTGGTAGCGGATGTGTTGTATTTAGGTATGTTTAAGGTTGTTCATTTTTGATATAATTACTGTACCTAATTATAAGTTATATTTCTCTAATTGAAGTTTGGTATTTTAAACTTTAACATATTTTTGAGTACATATATTAGGTATAGATATACTATATAATATATAGCATTAATATATGTATAGAATTATTACATTTTTGGATTAATTAGAGCTACCATTGTCGAATATCGTGATGTTTGGTACATGGACGATGAACAATTAAACAAAAGAATTTGCGAAGAAAGTAATGAAAGCAATGACGATAACGCTAATGTAGTATACGAGTGTTGTGCATGTCACGAAGCGAAGTTTGAGGTTTGTATTTATAGGTTTAGTTTAAAATTTAATTTATAGTATATATATAGGTAGTAGGTACTTGTTTGGCTATTTTACAAGCTTGTAAGTTATAAGAAATGCAATAAAATTATTTTGAAAGTTTAATACGACGTTTTATAGTTAACTTTTGAAGGACTATGGTCAAGGCATACTCACCCAAAAGATTACCCTGATGACAATTGGCAGACTCGATTTAGTGATGTTATTGGCGCTTCACATACAATTGATTATCGGTATATTGATGATAAACAATATATACTTATATACATATAATACATAAATATGATTACCAAGTTTTTAATAATTTTCAAGATTTTGGGAACAAGATCAAGTAGCTTCCGATGGAATGAATAGTATAGCACAAAGTGGAACTACTTCGACTTTGGAATCCGAACTTAAATCTAAAGTAATAAAAAATACTACAACCATTTGAGCTCACTTAAAATGATTTAATACTATTTTGTGTTAGAGTGATAAAATTCGTACTATAATTAAAGCCAGAGGCATTAGCTATCCAAATGTGACTGGAAAGACATTTGCTGTATTTCGAGTGGATCAAGATCATCATTTGATTTCAGTTGTGTCATTCATGTGTAAGAAACTAAATTATTTGTAAAATATTTTAAATTACTTATGGTAACATTTTACGATGCTTTTAATTTAAAACTAGATCCATCGCCGGATTGGTTTGTTGGAATTTCAGGGTTGGAACTTTGTTTGCCAAACTGTAATTGGATTACGAATAAAACCATCAACTTGTACCCATGGGACGCTGGAATTGATAGCGGAGTCACATACAATGTATTTTGTTCTAGTAATTTTAATCACATATTACTTAAAGATAGGAAATTAAATGTTTGATTAAACTAATAAATTGAGAGTAGGCTTAAATATCTGATTTTATTAATGCAAAACTTACTAATATTACTAAACTTACTACTGATTATGGCCTGATTAATGGAAGTAGAACCACGAAAGTCGTGGGTGATAGAAACTAGGACTTAGAAGCTCAATAGAGTTCATTAGTTCAATAATAAATATTTTTAGTAAAATAAGTATTTAAAGGGGCCATTATAAAGTTCCACCATCGCGCCTCATAGACTCTTAATCCAGCTTTATAACTAACCAATTTTTATTACTAAAAACATAGAAATTAGATAACTTTAAATTTTCAATCTTTTTGAGGTTTTTTTAAAATTATTGTCAAAAAATCAATTTTTTTCTGCTAAAAAATATGAGAATTTTATTGAAAGTTCCTCAAAAGTTGTTATTAAAAATTTTTAAAAATTCAGAGTAAATTTGTATGACCGTCTGAGGTAGGAATTTTGATAAAATATGTTAAAATTTCGAAAATTTGCAAATTATTTTGTAATTAGAAATTTCTAAAAAAAAATATTTTTCATATCTAAAAAAAGAAATTTTAACACAAGATTTCTCATATAATTTTCTACACATAATAATAATAATAAAGTTTACCAGAGAGTCACAACAATTTTTTATTCTATACTATTTTATGGAAATATGAAGTTCAAATTTCGAAGAAATTATGTACTTAAACGATGAATAACGAAATTAGTTGATATTTTGTTATAATTCAAAAACATTATTCGCTGGAACTTATAATTTTTAAGTATATTATACAATTTACTATACGCTATGATATTTTTAAAATATTTAGATTAATTTTATGTTAAAACCTATTTATACCATGAACATATTATATTCACTCTGTTTTAAGGTAAGGTGGTGTTGATTCAAAAGTTAATAACAATATTATAATATGATAGAACACTATTTTAATAATTTAATAATAATTCATATAATAAATGCAACAAATAAATTAACCTACCATTATACTAATAGTAAAATAAGTTATTTGAATAGCAATATCAAAAAACATATCACAAAATATACTTGATACAGGCTAAACCGCTCAAACTCGTTTTTCGTAAGCAATGATATATCATTGAATTAAAATTTAACACATCCATTACAGTGACTCACTCGATGTCTACTGGCTACTGTATCAGAGAGGTACCCACTTATCCACTATTTTGTTGTTTCATGTTGATTAAGTTAAGCCAATTAAAGACACGTATGGTTTTACATGTTTTTCAGTCATTATTGACTTTGTTTTTATAATTTATCTTTTTACATTTTTAGTTTGGAAATAATATAAAATTTTTAATAACTATTGCTGTTGTCGATATTTATTTTATTGCTGTATTTAAAATATATTTGGAAAATATGTTTAATATGATTTCAGTCATCCGATATGCCCCAAGTACCAATAATGAATATAGAGAGAGTTTGGCCATCGAGTACCAATGATGTACGTTCTCCTTTTTATGACCAATCGGGTGCACAAATGAAGCCTATTGCAAAACTTCATCTTATGAGACAACGTCTTTATGAAAAAAGTTGTTCGGAAGAAGAGTCTAAAACCGAATCAACAGGTCTGTTGTTTAGATTTTTCTTTTCGTTTACGTTTGAATCAACAGACTGATTTATTTATTCTATACACTATAAGTTTGTGATACTGGTCCGTGGTCAGATTGGGACGAGTGTTCAGTGACTTGTGGCAAAGGTTATAGTAATAGATATAGGCAATATAAGAATCCAGAAGATGCACATAAACCTCACTGTAGTAAACGGTCGATGACACAACGTAAAGGATGTTATGTACTTCCTTCGTGCGCGTAAGTTAAAATTGATTTAAAAAAATTGCTTAATTGTGACTATATTATAATTGGTTGACTAGGTATATAAACTCTTATAAGACAAGTGAAAACCGTATAATGCTATCATTGCAATTTGCAATAAATAAGTTTGTTAAAAAGTTTTTTGGTCAGGAATTCGTGAACTATCTTGGATCTACATATTTTAATTAGTCGTCTGTAGACTGTAGAGTTAAAAAGAAGAGCATCTTAAAAGACAAAATTATTTTTAAATTACAATTAATTTACTTATCAATACATTGATTTGTTTGAAGAAGTAATGTAAAAAAAATTATAAACTAATATTAAAATCTATTGAAAGCTTTTGTAAAATTGAGAATTTCATGATGTCTTTAGAAGTTAACATTAATAAATAGTACAATACGATTTATTTTTAGGATTGAGAGCGAGGAAACTGATACGATTGATCCAAAATGTGATGTAACTGCTTTTGGTCAGTGGTCGGATTGTTCTGCAGAGTGCGGACCTGGTGTAACGGCAAGATTTCGGACAATTTTAAACGAAGAAGTGACACCAAAGTACTGTTTAGGTAGAATGTTTTTACAACAAACTATACAATGCGAATCAAAACCTTGCGAAGACGAACGTGATAAAGTGGTTAGGATATAATAATCAGTATTATATTATATTATTTATGAATAATAAATGTCTGAAGCATTAATGAAATCTTAGGACTTGGGTATAATATGCAGTAATTGTTCGTTAACTAAATGGTCGTTGTGGTCGCCTTGCAACATGAAATGTGGAACAGGTCAGAAGGAGAGGCATAGGATGAATTTAGACAGATCTGGAATGACAGAAAATTGTGACCCTCGTTGTTATACTCAGACAATAAATTGTACAGATAATCCTCCATGTGAAAATAATATGCGAATGGGTAAGATATATGATTTTAATAATTCATTCCAAATTTTTGAAATGACAAAAGTGAAAATGTTTTAATATAATTTTACATGCTGCATATATTAGAGGATATTTTATTATTTGGAAACAGTTTTATGTTAAAGAAATATAATGTAACGGTACAACGCTCTCTTATTTATAATATTAATCAAAAGACAAATAGGCTATGCAATGCTTCCATAGTCAATCGTATGTTTAAAAATTTATATCTTTTTAAATTATTTAAAAAGATAACTATTTTTTCGATATCTACTTTCTATAAGTGTTTTTATTTTTATTTAGAAACAACCATATCACCAAGTTCTGAAAATACACCAGTAACATCTGTTACTATAAATCCAGAAGATGTAAGTATAAACAAAACTAAATAGTAAGTTATTTTTGGTGAAACAAAAATGTATATAACAAATAGTGAGTATAAAATAGTCTAAATTATAAACAGTTTTGAAAGAAATATAGCTTACCAGATTGGCTCAACTCAAAGTCCTTGAATTTATTTGTTCGATAAATGTAAAAGAAAGCATTTAAGTAACTACCACCAAAGTATCATTTAAGTCGAAACACAACAATTGTAATGTGCTTTTAAATAATGAATAAATAAAATAATTCATTAAAATCTGTGTTTAATTTAATTTTTTTTAATTTGTTAATTATTATTTTTAAATCATTTTAGTTTATTATTTTTAGGACAAAATAGATAGACCATAATAATAAAACTACTTTACCTCATTTCTACATCGTTAAAAGTGTTTTTGTACTGTTTAGATTTCAGAAGATTCGACAGAAAAATGTTCTTTGACAAATTGGAGTAAATTTTCAAGTTGTAATGCTAATTGTGGTCCTGGTTTCAAAGAGCGTACTCGTACCATAGTAGTTAGTTATTTTATTACTTAATAACAGAAGTTGACCTTGTATAAATAATCTATATTTTAGTTCCCAACGGATCCACTGGAACAAAAGAAATGCAGGAAAAAACTAGTTGATCGTCGAAACTGTCGAGGAAAGCAATGTAACAGTAAGTTCAAAATTCAATAAGATATTTTATTCAATACATATTATTATAAAAATAAAATAATAATATTGTTTACAGAATTAATTATACAACAACACATTTTATTGTCAGATAATAATATTCTAAGTTATTAGAACTAAGTTATTTTGTATTTTTTTACACAGTTAATACCATTTATGCAGAATGTTGAAACTGTACAATTATTAAACAAATTACAAGTACCTAAGTCAATGTTAAGCTTAAAGAAAAAAAAATTATAAAATAATTACATTTATTAGCAATATTGTGAAATAAATTACAAAATAGCTAAAAATGCATAATTCTGAATATTAACAAAATATTTGCTGTTATTTATACAACAGTATAAATTATAATACTAATGTATACATAATAAGTTAATCTATGTTTATTTTTTGTTTTTGCATTACATAGCATAACCTATTAGATTGGTTAAGCACGTAAGCATAAATTAATATTAAATATATGGTGTACAGCTCCACAATAAAATAATATAAGGTTTGCATAGCTAACTAAAATAATACATGTAGTATCTAATAATATTTATATTCATAATATATGACTAAAACCAAGTTTAAATAACTATGCTATATTATTTTGAAAATTATATCAAGTATAGAAATTTTAAAATTAATATTTGGTGAATAATCCAAGTCTATCAAAATATTAATTTAAGGATTAAAAAAAAACCATAAATAAATTATAATTTTCAAAAACTGTTTTTTTGCTTAAAAATGTATGATTTCCTACCTATTTCATTATTTTTTTACTTGTAATTTTTACTTTTGACCCTTTAAACTTTAAAGTACCAACTAAACTCAAATTCCTACCAAAAATCACACTTAAAGTTAAATCAATACGTTCATCTCACTGCTCTGCAGAATCTTAAGCTATTACTAACAACAATAATTGTTATACTTTCAAAAACTCTTAGAAATAATTGTTATGGTCTTAATAATAAGAGAGTTCTACATAATTAATTATTTTTATACAAACGATACTCGCGATTGGAGTTGTGCACGTCATATTTAATTAAAATATTTTTGAATAATTCTAATTTTTGTGGTAGTTAATATTATTTTATGTATTGATAACTAATTTTTATAGAGTGTAATTATTCGCCATGGTCGGAGTGGTCATTATGCTCAGCTCTATGTGGTATGAATGCAGTGCAACAACGTACCAGAGTTCCAGAAAATGTTGCATGGACTTATTGTAATGATAGATTAGAACAGCGTATTTGTTCAGCCTTAGCATGTAAAACCGATTAGAAACCATTTTTATTTAGAAATGTTGAATTCAAATTTATTGTTACCAATATATAAAATGACATAATTAATTTGCTTTAAGGATAAAATTATGTTTTTCTCAAAACAATAGTATACAATTTAGTGATTTCATTACATAATTATAGTATCAATATCACTCAAAAGGAATTCCTGTATAATTCAAAAAGAATAGAAAAATCTTATATAAACTTATTTGGTTACCTATATAATTTACGATTTTTTAAAAATATTTGACTTCATAAGAACGAAGTTTTTTATAATAAATCTATGTATAATTGTGTTGTTTCTACTATTAAAAGGAGTTATTAATTTATGTTTAAATAATTATTTCAAGAATAGGTGCGATTTTTAATAAATCAGAAAATACTATCCAAAATATTTCTTACGTGGATTTTTTTTATGGATTAAAATATAATTAATGAACAGTATATTTTTAATATCACAAAAAAAAATCAGTTTCTAAAAAATAAAATGTACGTTAGCATATATTAAATAAATATAATAGCAGTTAAAAAAAAATGTTTCATCAACACTGAATATTAACCACATTTGAATGTATTAGTTTTGATAAATGTTAAACACAATAATATATTTGAATTAAAATATAATGTATTAAAAATTATATTTAAATAAAGTTTCTAATCTTTATATTGTCTTCTTCTTTGTATATATAAAAATGTCTGTGCATACATGTATCCGGTAATTTTGGAAACTATTGAACCAATAGACACAACATTTTGCATACATATTCTTATTGAGACTTTGCAAGTTGATCACTTATACTATCATTTATAGCTTCATTTTTCAACATATATTGCTATTGGGTATTTGGATGACCCTCATTTTTATTTTGGCTAAAAAAATCCCATATTTTTTGATTTTATTAGAGCATTGCCATTGGCTACAAAAATAAAATATATTTTTATATAATCTAAATAGGTAGTATTGTAGTACCTACTTATACAAAAATGAATGTATGCTTGTGGCTTATATACTCAAAAACTACTTAACCGATTTTAACCAAAATGTCAAAAATTATTCTTAGTGATATAAGATAAGTGTAGATAATAAAATTTTAATCTCGTCCGAGACAGATGGATTGCAAATCTCTTTCAAATTATTTCACAAGCGAGGTGCGTCGGAATCGATTTGCCAATGAGCTGAGACAAGTCTATACTGCAGCGCCTTATTTTGTATTTGATCATTTTTTCCGGACGAAGTTGGGTTATTCAGGTGGTTATTATTATATATTATATCATAAAGTAAAAACTACATTTATCCTAATACAGTTTTTAGTTTTATTGATTTGATTATTTATTAATTAAATAAAATTTAAAATGAAATAAATAATGATACCTATAGACTATAGTTATATCCAAGGTAACAATACGTAAACATTGTTTGTTTTTACTATAAACACCTTCGTGACCCAATCTTTAATATGAATACAATATAGTGTTAAAATTTAAATATTTCTGTTCTTACTCCACATTAAAGTTGTATAATGTGCATTAATTATGCTCACATTTAATTTATAAGAACAATAAGCTATTTATTAAAAATGTATGATTTGGAAATTGTAAGCTCGATATCAGACGCAAAGAACATATCGTCAAAAGAAATTAAAGAGCATGTGCAAACAATCGAAAAAATAAGTAATCATGATAAATATAAAGTATCATCTCAGTCAACCCAATTAAAATCATTATTTAAGTGTGGCGGACCAAGAGTGCTTCGATATGATATTGACATTAATTATGCAATTGGGCTATTAAAAAAAGAAGATGGAAATGTTAATGTGTAGGTATTTAAGGTTTTTTTACATAACGCTCAGGTAATCGTTAATACCTCTACTGAATATTAGTTACTAAAATTATAAGTTGTATTCTTAGTTTAAACGAAAAACAAATGGTTAATTAATTGTATCGATGGATTTAAATATTTTACTGTTTATACCTAATTATAACACTTAGAAAAATTAGAAAAGGTAAAAAATATTTGAATATGATTTGAAACAGTACTTTTGTTTATATTGGTCACAACCATTGGTATGTCGTTTTAAAACAAATTGAAGATAATTTTAATTTTAGTAATAGTGGAATGTTTCAAGTTTCTACCGATTAATACTCATTGAATAGCATTAAAAAAATTTAAATCGTTTGATGAGATATTGTGATTTTTTACTAGTTAACATCTGAGTTCATCGACATTTTAAATTTAAACCATCATAAAAAATAATTGTGTAATTACATTCATCTTTTTATAGTTCTAGTACCTAAATAACACTTATATTAAACCTTTTATTAACATTTTAAATTTAAGTTTTAAGTATGATTATTAAACATTTTATAAATTTTATGTTTTCAAAATAATTTGAACATTTTAGCTATACATTTTGATGAATTCAGTGAATATTTTCAACTTAAAACGCTTATAAAAAAATATTTTGGCCATAATATATTTTCACTATTTTTATTGTGATTACAATAATGAATTAAAACTAATACAATATAAAGCAAAATAAATCAATTCTAATATTATTGATATCCATTTTATTCATAAATGATAAAAATATGCATACATTCTTAACCTTTGTATAATTTAAAAAAACAACTTGAATGAGAATAATATTTTTTACTAGCAGCTTGATATTTGTGGAATATAACACCGTTAATTAATGTAACATGTTATATTTTCAGCACTTTATGTACACAATATTTTTTAATCATAGTCATTTAAAATATTATTCGCATTATTCACTCTGCCGATGTCTCTTCCTTAGATATTTTATAATTTTTACTCTATTTCATTTAAAAGTTATAAGTATTATAGGTTTTATAATATTATTTTATTCTAAATCATATGCTAATTAAACTACTACAGATGCATAATGTAATGTTTAGGTATAGTCATTTACAAGACATTTTAGATAAGATATTATTGGAAAGACCTAAAAATCCATTAGAAAAATTTGAAAAATATAGCATAATGTTGAAGCGTGAATATATTCATAAAGAAGTTAATTTTGAACGCGTCTTTATGGATAACATAAACAGGAATTATTGCTTTAAGAGTTTACAGATGTATAAGGTAAATTAGAGTTATTTTGCAACAATGAAAGGCACCTCTATTCAGCAGATAAACCTCTATCATAGGTCTATTAATAATTAATAGTATATTAATTAA
>PVMI01055084.1:0-11126 GCA_008528875.1 Aulacorthum solani | reverse complement strand
CTTATCTTATAGTTCATGGTGCCTACCGACTTAAATTATTATTAATTTATTTTATAAGTCTTTTATGGGTGAGATATATTAGGTAGTTAATAGTTGTATTATTTGTTCTAGGTTATTTAATATATCTAATATTATATAATATATAATATATATATATATAACTAAGAACTAACATATTAAAAAAATGAAATCTTACCTTTAACTAGCCTGGAATATATTATAGATTGTCGTGCCTTCAGGGTATGTTGACAGTTTTCTGATTTCCAAAAAAATTTACAATTTTTAGCAATTTATTATACCGTGGAAAATTTCTCTAAATATGAACATGATTTTTAAATAATAAACGACACAGATATACGGTATCATCTAGTACTCATATACATATACTTATTTATGCTCAATACTACTATAATGCATTACTGCCACAGAATAAATATAATTAAATAAATATAATGGGTTATTCTATGGTAATATTTTACTTTTTAGATTTAGGCAAGAATAGCAATAATGGATATAGGGGTTCCTTGCACCATTAATGGCATTGCTTATGAGTAGATTATTGAAAATTTATAAATACTTTTTAGCAGACATAATAATTTGTATCGACTAAGTACCATATTTTTGACGATAATATCTATTACCTGGGGGTCGAAAAAAATTTTGAGTAACAAAAAAGTACGCCTTTTTTTGGTGCACTTCCAGTGGTGCTAGATAGATACTTGAAATTTGAATCATAACTTCATTATTATGGTCTTGTGTTAAGTATGAATTCACGAGTTGAAATTTATCCCCTTTATCCTGTTTGAACATATTTTACAAACACAACCATTTAGTACTTTTCCTATCATAAATAATTAAGTACCTACATACTTACAATTTCTTAATGACACAAACAAATAAACCCCATAATTATGACATAAGATCAGTAATATTATGTTTTTTATGACTTAGGTACCAAATAGCTATATAAGACATATTATAATGATCTTATGTTTATGCTAAAAGGTAGACCTTTTTTATAGTGAACATGAGGGGGAACAAGGTTCGCATTACTTTTGCTTATGCTGCAGCATAACCTAACCTAACTTAGGAATGCACACCCTTCGGGATTCTAGTCAATTAAATATTACAATTTTTGATTAATCATTATCGCACCTACCACGAATTAAGATATATTTAGTAATCTACGTATATCTTAATTCATGGTACCTACCTACTATATTATTATAAGTGGACACACAACTACACAGGGTGCATCTACGATAGATCTATTTTAAAATCAAGGTGGAATCACCTTGATTTGTTAATTAGGTTAGATTTAATGATTATAGTGATAGGTGTATTAATATATTTTAGTAATTAGGTAAGTACCTATTATCTACAAACTGATATATTGCATACATTTAAATGAGCAAGGTAGCTATAATAATTAATGAGGTAGGAATGCATTTTTGTCTTATATTTATTATAATAATAGGTATGTATAGTACCTTTTATAACTACCACGAAGACTATATTAATTGTATATACTATATTAGTCTATACTAATCGATATTAAAGCAAATTACCAATGTATATATATATGACAATGACTATATACACAGTGAATTATTTGATGCTAATTTCAAGTCTTAATTAATCATTATTAAATATACCTTGCAAATTTACTATAAGTGAGGAAGTGACTAATTTTTGAAAATATCGTTATCATTTGAAATCAGTTTCTTGATAACCTGTTATCATTTATCACTTATAAGTAAGTTGTATTCTTCATGAAAGTTTTTTTTGAATGTGTAGTATAACTGTATTTAAAATTTAATAATTTAACTTTTATATGATTTATAAATATTTTAAGGTATCAACTTCTAACTCGTCAGGAATTACTGTATAATATTGAAAAATTCGCATTGTATAATATTCAATCGTACATTTGTACCTATGCTGACAAATTAATATTGTGTAAATTGTACAATATTATATCTGTCTCAAGGTATAACAAATACAATGGAATGTTTAATTCCTGATATATTATTTACTCTACTTGGACACAAATCAGAAATATTACAGTGTATTGTCGACAATGACAGCAATTTCACAGATGATGAGTATATAATTTTGAACACTGAAGACAAGCAGTTGTTGAAGTGTTTCTTACATTTGGCAGAAGAATATCAGAAACTTAACACTGTTATTGTATCCTTTAACCGATTGCAGAATATTTACGCAGAATCAGAATCAAACAGACGAGGTTTGTACTTTGAAGCTTTTGTCAACGGTATGTTAGTCGCCTTGAAACCATATCGCAACTGTATAAATGACATTGAAAAAGATTTATCAAATAACAAAGAAAATAAATGTTTATTGACCGAAACATTGAGGAAAGTCGAACAACATAAACCATTGATTGTTGCAATTAATGATATTTTAGATCAAATTGAACTTTCTCAGTTACATGGCGGACAAATATTAAATCTCATACATGAAGTAGTCTGTATGGAATTTTTGGATAAAAAAGTTCAATTATCACTCATATTCAACCAATGTTTACAGGTACTATTATACATATATAATATATTTATTATATGGATTAAACATATTACATAATTGAAGTATGAATTGAGTTGAATGAATTATTCAGAACTTACAATTTGCTACGTTATGCTTTTGTAAGGGGGAGACAACGCGTGCGAGTATAGTATCCTCTTAAGCCAATGAGTTGGATTGTCAGAAAGAGGAAGTTAGATAAAAAAAGGTTCTGATGATTTTAAGCTTTTGTATGAAATGTTTAGTTATAGTAGGCATGTGTTAAGAGCAGTAATTTTTTTAATTGTAAGGTTTGTATGTAAAAATATGTTGCTAACAGGAGTTAAAGAAGCATTTATGATATAACATAGGTATTTTATTAAGAAAGACTGAAAGATATTAATGTTTGGTATTTTGGCTGCAGATCATAGTTGAATACTGCAGGTGCCACTGTGCCCCCAGGGGGTTGTTTGTTTATTGATGATTTTGGTATTGAATTTAAGGTGTTGAAGTTTGTGACATCTTATGAAGACTGCTTAGAGATTTTGTTTTTAAACAGTTGAAGTATGAGACTCTTTTGTTAAGGTGGATATTAAGTATCTGGTTACTATTTGTTGAGGAATTATGTCATTGTTATCTGAAATTAAATGGTTGGAAATGGGAGATGCAGAGAAAAAATTATATGGGCTGATTTGCTTGCATTTATCGTATTTCTCCAAAGACTGTGCACGTTTTGTAGTTTCTTTAGATGAATTTGAAGTAAGTAGGTGGTTTTTGATGCCAGTAAAGATAGCTAGAATGAGTGGCGAATAACATAAGTGAATAGGCTGTACAAAGTTGGAGCTAAAATACTACTCTAAAGGACACTTGCTTTTAATTAATGAAGATGGTACAGTTAAACTTCAAAGTATCCCGAAAAAAGATTGTTTGATTAAATATATTTGATTATAAGAAATAATGGGCAGGAAACAATTTTTGCGATGAAGGCCCTCATGCCATATACTGTTGAACACTTGAGTGAAGTCAAAGAACTAGAAAGATATCTGTATAATAGACAGTATTGTTTTTTATTTTTTTTATTAGTTAACAATTAATATTTTTAAATATTGTAAAATTTAAAGCTACAATTTAATTAAGTTGTAAATAATTTAATATCCCTCAGTCATTGAATTTTTTTTTAATGATGTTTCATTTACTTTAGGTATTAATATCGCAGTTGAACACATTTTTTGCACACGGGGTGATTTTTGATCCTCACAATGAGTTCTTCATTGAAACCAAATATTCTAAAAGGAAAAAAGAATTCAAGCAGTTTTCTTTATTACCCAGTTTAATGCCATCTTTTGTTCCTCTTTCAACTGCAAGCAAAATAACGAGAATTGGAGATGTAATTAAGAGTTTACAGCATTCAAATGACCAATCGTCATTGATAAACTACAAGGATATTTCTATACAGTTGTATGGACACAAAAAAGATGAACTGTTTTCTGATTTACTAAATTTAGTAAACGTGCCTTTGTTTACTAAAAATGAATTTGTCCAAGTAATTGACAAGTTTTATAATGTTGTGGATGAATATATGTTAAAAGCATCATTTAATAATGACAGTTTTGCCTATCATATGAAATTGGTAAGAGATTTTTATTTGTTGGGTAATGGAGAGTTTTATAAACATTTTTTAAACAAAATGTGCAGTTTATCTCAGAAATCTGAGCATAGTTTACGAGCTGTTAAGGTGGCATTTATTAATACAGCTTATGATATCAAAATGCACAAATCTGTGAATCAAGTGTTTGGTTTCAGTTCATTAGAAGATGAAGAAGCTGATGAAACAACATGGATGAAAATTAAAGTCACTTTTGAAACCAAATGGCCATTACAATTTATATTTACCAGCTCTGTTCAAGAAAATTATTCAAAATTGTTTGCATTTTTATCACGGATCAAAAGAGTGCAAACAAATTTGCACAAAATTTGGATTGAAAAAAAATCAAAATCTTATGAAATAAATGCTCATAATGTCCAGCTGAAAACTAAATTATCGTTCTTAATAGATACTCTTTATAGTTACCTTCAGTTGGATGTAATTGAAGATGAATACTTTCTTCTCTTGGAGAAATTAACCAATGCTAATGATTTTCAAACAATTAAGCATATACACGATATATTCCAGACAAATATCATGAGAGATTCATTTTTGTTCATGGAAGAAGTTTACTTAGGCTTTAATAGAATTTTAGATATGTGCGAAAACTATTGCAGGTATATAACTGACATTACTGCTGCTTTAAATCCACAATATAAGCAGTGTTTTGAAGAGTTACATTTATTTTTTACCAAAAAACCAAATAAATTAGTTTCATTGATAAATATAATTCGAGAAATTCATGTGACTCCAAAACCAAATCAATTTATTGTTAGGTTAAATTATAATAACTGGTTTCTTCAAGCAATATCTAGTGATAGCTAGAAATAAAGTGTCTACATTTTTATTTTACAAGCACAGAGAGATAATATTTTTTGAAATTTGAAAACGTTATAAATAATTGTAAATACTAAATTGTAATGTCATTAACACACATTAAAAATCTTATATATATATTTTAAATGTAGACTCCTCAGAATGACAAATTTGTATTTATTTATTGTATATTAAAAATACTTAATTACATAAAAAAAAATATGAATATATATTAAGTTTGGCGGTTTATTATGCATCAATTGTCTTCAAAGATTCTCCAACATTTTTTTTTTTTAATCCAGTTGCTTGTATATAATAAACTATTTTATAAATACAGGCATTACTTTTGTATTTACCTGGTGTCATTTAAAATTAAATATTATTAGTTTACTTATTTTTTTTTTAAAAAAGTATGTTTATTTAAATTGAATACAATTTAAAAGTTTAAAACCAATTATTTGAATAGTAGAAATTATTGATATAATATAAAATGAATGATACCATATCTAACTTCTGTGAGATCTATTGGCAGCTCTCATTGCTTTTTCCAATTCAAATTGTCGTAAATCTGTCCGTTCTAAAAAGTCTTGCTTTTCTAAGTACCTAAAACAAAAATATTACCCATTAAGTAATATTTTCAAATTGAATAAAATGAATAAAATATTTAAACACTAACCCATCTTTTCCTTTATTATGTGTGACTAATTCTTCAACAATTCCCTCTTTTTTTTTGTAACCATCCCAGTCTTGTTTGGATTTTTCTAAAACCGTCAGTTTACTTTTTTTTCCAATTTGACTTAATATATTTGCTAAACCACCTGATGGTTTTGTAGTGATAGGGGCTGCCACACTTTTAGTTTCTGGAGACTTAAGTGTAGTTGTATTGTCATCATTATTGTCCACTCTGAAAAACAAAATAATCATAACATAAATTGAGTTAATTTAGTAACTAATGAATACTTTTACATTTTTCATAAATGTATTATGGTTTAATGTTACTATTCACAATTTAATAGTACAATTTTATTTTACATTCTTTATTAATTTATTAATAATTTAAATGCAACATATGCTTTAAAATAAACTAAGTAAACCAACCAAGTATTAAAAATGTACCTAGAGATTAATATTTTCTAAGTTAAACCAAGGAGTACAAAAATAAAAACTTGTAAACATGAGTAAATGGAAGTGATGAAGCTTTAATAATTACATACATTGTATTATAATAATACTATTATTAATTAATTTTTACACTCATATATTTGAAAAACACAACTGGTACGCGTACAAATTTAATTTTCAGTATATCATTGTTAGATTAATATGCTAAATGCATATAATATATATAGCATATTATTAACTAAGTTAAGTCACTAATTTGTACATAGTACAATAACAATAATGATAAGTTAATAGGTCAGAGCAGAGGTATTCAAACTCCTTCATCTTTTCACAACATTTTAGCAAATGATTTAAAACATGTAGAAAATGTTTTAATGTTAAATTATGCATATTAAATGTTGTACGTTTAGGAAAAAATAATATAATAATCGTTATTTTTTTTCCTCTATTGTCCCATGACTCCCTTAACAAATACTCGTGACACCTCTTGGAGCCGCGATAGACAGTTTGAATTCGTCTGGGTTATAGCATTATTGAAGTACTTGACATAGATATTTTGTTCATTACATAATATGATTATGTGATGTTATTTTTTGATGTACTATCGCACATATGGATCAAACAAAGAGAATAATTCTTGATTTAAAAGGTTAATTTAAATTATGAGCACGAAAAATTAGTGTTGCCTGTCACCTACCAAGCGGCATTTTTTGATGGTGTTATCCAAATTGTAAACTCATAAATATTTTTGAATTATCCAATTATTTATACAATGGGTGTAATTATATTAAATTTTTTTTTTATTGTAAGGCTACCTTTAATTTTATAATACATGATAAAATAAATTTATGTAGCAGAAGCACAAACTACAGGCCACGGAGGCCAATTTTCATTTTATGCACCTCCAACTAAATGCATTTTATTTTTACAATAGTTGGTAGGTACTGATTGACTTCATAGATATTAGTTATAAGAAGTTATTAAGATACAGTAATTAAATTTAGTTAAAAAGTTGAATAGTAAAAAAATGGATGTGTGTATTTACTTTTTAGATGAGTCACAGCTGTCAAATAATGCTTCGAAGTTCCTTTTTTTGGTTGTTTCTGGTTTATCAGAAACTTTTATAGATTCTTTTGATTTAGCTTTATTTTCACTGGTGATAGGTGTATTGGAAGATTTTTTTGGAATAGGTCGTTGAAATTCTAAAAATAAAATAGAAATTAGTTCAAATGTTTTACACTTATAAGTTATATTTTATAAATCATAATCTTTAAAATATTTATTGGTTATCTTTTTTTTTTAAAAAAGAATACCAATTATTAATATGAAATTAATTAATACCTTCCCACAAAGCATCCAAACGCTTTTTATCATCTTCAGAGGAGTTAAGAAGAGTATTTACTTCTTCTTTTGTTTTTTCCATAGTTTCATCATCAGCTACTCTGTATCTAAGCAAAATAAAAATTATATAATGTTTAAAACTTAAAAACAACTAAGTATTACATGTCTTCTGATTCCTTTGATGAGCCTCTTTTTCCCTTCTTGGTTTTTTGTTTCTTTTTAGTTCTCTTTGATTTTTTAGCAGATGTACTGACGCTATCCTCATCATCTTCAATTTTATCATCTGAATCAACTTCTGATAATTTTTCATCTTCGCCTATATATAATTACAAACCAAATATTTATGAATTAGAATGTATAAAATAAATTGATTAACATTAAAATAAACAGCTTTATCCAAAATATTTAATTTTTAAAACTAAATCATATATTTCGATAATAAAATATAGTACCTATTATGTTTGTTAGTCCTTAGAAATTCATCATAATCAATACATTTGAAGACTTATTTTCTTCATACTAGACCAAGCATTAGGTAGGTACTGTGATTGTACTAATTGTGTATAAATTATAACGATAAAAAATGGATTTTAATAGCTACCTAGTTGGCTAGTTAGAACACTAAAATGTAATTTCATTATGATGTTAATAATTAATACCTGGTGGTTTGTAGTCCGAGTCATTTTCATCACTGCTGTCGGAATAGTCCTGAAAATCCATGATGTAATTCCAATGTTGTCGTCTATCCGGTTAAGCAGTTCAATTATATTTGATCAAATAACAAGATACTACGGCCTATAGCTGGTACACAGTACTATAATAAAAATGTTATACTGAATAGGTAATAGGTACTATATTGAGTACTTATCGTAGTAGGTATCGTTTAGCGCGTTTGAACAGAATGATTAACGTTAGTGATTTAACTATTTGATTTGTGTCGATATTCGATAACGGATAAGGTTATCTCTTTTCTACGGCTGTAGTGTACCTGTTCTACCTTGATCAGCGCCCTCACGTGTGGCCGCCGGAACTACTACCATGCACCGTCTATTAAAATTGTTCTGTGATTATAAGGTCCTATGGTTTATCCCGCTTGGGATTTTGATATGATTGTTATCATTAAAAATAAAAACTATGATAAGGACGGTTTTCTGATATAGTATCTTTAGCTGTGATGATGAGTAAAAAAACGAATCAAATGAATCGTAGGAATTTTACCTTTTAAGTTAATTTTAAGTCAAACTATCAAATTTTAAACAAATAACTGTAGTTTTAACGACTGATACACTCACCAGTATTAATGTTTTGTATTCAATTCTTAGTTCTTTGACTGTTAGTAGAATAATATTACAAAAACATTCAATAACAACTTTATATTTTATATTTTACCAACACTATTAAATGGTTTAAAAGCGTTTTTTCTCCATCACACGAACGATTGTATTTGAAAAATGATGCCACTCAATGATTTCAAGAATCCTGAACTTGTTCCGATCTCCAATGTTATTGGTTTGGCATCTCAGCGCCCCCTTAGTACATTTCCTGGTAATTCATAAAAAAATTAATTGATTTCATTAATATAAAATAATGTTTATTTTTTTGTTATCAATTTTCAGAAATGTGGTATCAAACTTTTTTATGGGCATTATTCTCATCTGCTATTGTCCATACTGTAGCTGCGATAATTGCTTTCGCTACACTCCATAAACATAATTTTGGAAAGTAAGATAATATTTTGTTTTTATTTTTATTTGTTTTAAATTGATGTAGATATTATTGTTCATACAATGACTGTGCCTCCACCTACTTCCTGACAATCACATAGGTACATGTACAATTTGATTAGTGATTTGATAGTTTCATGGTTGGAATCATACTTGTTTGAAGGATGTGTGATGGAAATTTAATTTGACCTCTGGGCCATGCTGAGGGAGGGGGAAAATAGAGAAAGTGCATTAGGGTTTCAAAGGCGCCACCAATTTTAGGGGTAATAAAGCACATTGGATGAGTTTTGAGGTTTCAATATGTATGTTGAATAGAAGCGTCAAATAGTATTGCCCTCGGCCTCCATTGTTAGTTAGCACTGCATTGTTTACTACATCCTCCACTCGATTACCTAAGAATAATTAATATTTTATCATAGATGTAATAAAAACAATATATACAAATATATTATTTTTCCTGTATTATTCTAGAGATTCATTTTGAGAAATTAGTAAAAATATCTATTTTTATTTAAAATTTATATGAAATAAACAATCTATAAAAAAATGTACAATACACTTGGTGCAGACATAAAAGAGGTTGATTAAAGAGCCACACTTTACTAACACTGAACTTGATTTACTATCTATTTTTTCTTTATTTTCCATTTTTTTTTAAATTTAAAATTTGTTTTATAATATTTAAATGTTATAAGGTTACTTATTCCTTTTTTGTTACTAAATTATTTTTAATACTCATTTGTTTATATTCTAGGTTTTTTCCATTGTTCATTTTGTTGGTTGGAATATTTGCTCCACTTAGTTCGGGCATAGTCAGCAGTGCTACCATAGCGTTTGTCTATCGAGCATCTAGTATTCAAATGCAACCGTTATATGCAATGTTTTGGGGAGTAGGACAGACATTACTCTCAGCAGCTGTAGGTTTTACAAGAATATTAGCTACATTATAGAACAATTGAAACATAATTTGTACATAATGTGTATATAATATTATATAAATGATTGTATATATTTTGTGTGGTACCTATCTATTATAAATAAGAATTGTGATACAAACAAATTGTACATAATTATTTTTAATAAATAAAATATAATGTTGAAAGTAATATACATTTTTGTTTTAATGCTTTAGTCACTGTACATACGTATTAGTATTAATCAGTTTAAGTTGTTGAATTAAAAGAAAAATCGCACGCTTATCTTGTAAATAGATAATTTGGGTCACTGTAGACAATGTGTTCAAATTTAATTATAAAAATAATAACAAATATACTAATGACGTCTTGCAATCATTTAAATTATTTTTGCCAAACTTTATTTATTCAATGAGATTGTATTGTTTGATTTTGAAATTTTGTTTTATAATCATAATATTGTGAGTTGTGCACATCATACATGTGATAATTAATCAAATTAAAATGTGATATATAAATTAAACTCCCAAGTTCTAGGATGGGATGTTGTTGTCATGATATTATGATAACACTTCCAAATTTCAGCAATTAGGTGTAAAAAACCATATGGGAGTCTTTTTTGGCCCATATTTTGGTGCCCCTCTAAAAAATAAAACTAGGTGTGGCTATAGCCCTATAAGTTATATTATAAGCCATACTAGTGGACCTATATGATTCTGATTTCTCTAAGAACAATATGAAATTTTCACAAAATTGGACAAGTAGTTTTTGTGCACCTATTTGAACTATATAAGCTATTCACATTAAGAGAGTATCACTTTTTAAATACCTAGGATCTATAATAATGCAAGATAATTATCTTAAGAATTTAAGATGGAGGTGGACACTACGGAATACATATTGGAAATAAGTGTTATATTTTGCCTAGGATGGCCATATTTTGCTCAAAAGTTTTATCTTAAAAATTAAAAAACTCAATTGTTCATGACTCGAGCAGTAAGGTTGTATGGTTCTGAAGCATTAAAACTGAAAAGAGTGGAA
>PVMI01055081.1:10929-21428 GCA_008528875.1 Aulacorthum solani | reverse complement strand
ATTAACTAAAAGTGCAAAATGTTTGATCGATGTTTTCTACGCATATAATTTAAAAATTACATCACATTGGTTAATAAGTATATTATAATATAATATTTTTTTGTTGCCTAACATTGTTAATTAGAAATCATTATAAAATTCAATTTTGATTGCTTTTATGACTTTCTATAGGAAATAGAATTTATAGAAATGAATATAAATTCTCTACATGATATTCATTTTAAGAATAAAAAATATTTTTGGTAATTTATTGATATTTTATTTTTTAGATTTATATTTAATTTACGGGTAATATTTTCAGTCAGAATTTTTAATTTAAATATGCATTTTTTTAGTGCTTTTTAAAGATGATCTTATAACAATTGTGCAATAAATGTTAGTCACTTTTTAATGTGATTAAGTTCGAGCCTTAGTAATTACTGTCGCAAGATAGTTTAATTCACAACTTATTAAGTGAATAATATTACTATTAATAGTTATTACGTACGTGCATAAATATATGAGTAATAATAATTTTAAACAAATTATGGGTATTCAATTGCATGCTCCCAAATTAAACCCTCACTTGCACATCATGCGTGTAACTAGGTAAGTAAGACTTGTTTCATCGATTTATTTTATAAAGTGATAGATACACACAAACATAAATCTGTCACCTAGAAGTATAATTTATAAATCACGTTTCACAGTCTTCATTGTAGATAAAATTCAGAGAATTAATGATCAAACACCCTATAGAATTTCGATTAAAACAGAATATGACCTATTTTTCATTAATTAATTTTCCTGCATAGTAAAATGTTTATACTTAAACTTCAACTGGAAATAAACAACTATAGGTAACTACATATATAATATGATACCAATTTCTAAAATATAAAATAGGTACAAAAAATAATAATATTATATTATATAATATCTAAACTTGAACAAAATATTCACACCATTTTTTAAATTGAACACATTCGTTTTAGATAAAGGCGTACGTAGTATTTTTATGTATATTTTATACATTAACATATTATCACATTAATTATTCATTGTTAATAACAATAACCAACATAGGTACTGCATCAATTTTTGTTTATGTATATTATTTATTTGCATTAATGTGAACGTACAAATCTAATATGCTATCTACCGTGTTTAAAATTATATCAACTATAAAATATGTAATAATTTATGTATATGATTAAAAACTTGCGTGGTTTTGATGTTTCCAAAAATTTAATATTAGGTAGAAGTAAAAATATAATTAAATTTATTCAATATTTTGAAATCTCAAAAAATATGTCGGTCCAAAATTACCATAATGTACCTATAAAGCGCAATCTTTTTTTTCATCTACATGAATATTTTATGATGTTGATGGGGAAAAAACATAATTATTAGCTAGAGACGCTCAGACCCTCAAGTACAAAGTCGAAGTAGATTTTTTAGGTATCAATAACTGTCTGCAATACCAGTATTTAATATCGTTTGTATATATGATTAATCATGTAAACAATACGTCACAACTACTTTGGTCCTAGGATAATTTATGCATGTAACCTTTATTACGTAATTATATTATTCATCAACAACTCTGTCGAAATGAACATTTTTTGAAAATCGGCATCGTGTATTTTTTTTTATGTAAATATTTTTTTTTAACACTCTATTTTTGTTAGTTCTATTTCTCATATACCTATTTTATTAAATAGAAATCTTAAGTAACTCGTCGAATGTGGATTTAGCTTGCCCAACATTTCAATAAGGGGACATAACCGATATTGGCACATTTCTGGAACTATAGGAACGTAAACTGCTGTCACGTGCTAAAATAATATAATTCGGCACCCGACGTCATCTTATCGAGGATAACCGCGAAATAGAATCGATCAAAGCAACACAAACAGAAAGGACAAAATATCGCTTGTGGATTAGCATACATAAGTTTAACGTCTTAAGTCGGGCTGTGAAAACCTGCGATCGATCTCAGAGACAACGAGGTCGACCGAGAAATGAAACTGTTGTTACGGACTTTGACCAGAAAATATAGCGATTCGCGACGAAATCAGATTGATGTTTTTTTTTTTGTAAAAAAAACAGTTTTCGAAACAAGTCATTGTTCCAGAAGTTTAGAAAGTTGACCGGCAGAGTATGTAGTAAAAATAAACAACTGATTGAATTTTTTTCTTTTCCCGTTTCGCGTGTACACAGAACTTGTGCGTTTGGTGCGGCGCTGTTGTGTGTTAATTGCATTAACGTGCAACCGATAATAGCAGAGCTATTGGACCGGTTTTTCGAGCAAACGGTTCGCGTGTGTCCCATAACAAGTAATAGTAAAAAGAAAGATGTATACCATTTTAATAATATTCTTACGTACCTACATTACGCATAATACTTAATGTTACCTATATGCCGACTGCAGTGGGTTAACAAACGTAATATTATTATGCCTATCGGTATTTGTTGTGGTGTTGAGAGATTTGAGAATTCATTGGGATTTCTTTGTCCGAAAGAATGGTCCACTACGCGATCAATTTATTATAATTTTCCATTAGTGTATACGATAAGTACAAACGCATGTTATACTTCAGTCAATTGTGAGTTTTTGTATACGTAATATATAGATTTGTAAAATGTAATTAGAGAAGGTAATTTTTTTACCATAGATTTAAATAGGAAAAAACAACACTGTATAGATTACAACACATTTTTGACTATACTTTGGAGATATCACATTTCAAAATAATTAAGATATATTCATTTAAAACACTCGATACGTTACGCGTAGTACTATTGATTATAAATTATATTAGTTTATATTATCTGTATTCGGTGGTAATAATGTATCTCAAATAATTATAAAAAAATATTTTTAATTGTTTTAAAATATACATTCAAAAATTGATTGATCAGTAGGCATGTAAAAATTGTACATAATGTGTTCATTACAAATTATAGTATAATATGATATTCACATTAGGTGAGGATATATATAAGCATTAACCTTTAAAGTAAACAATATCTGCACCATTTAACCTGATCTATTTGAATGTTTAAGTTAAATACTACGTATTTATTAATAATGAAGAAAGTAAATAGGTAGTTTTGAAAAGCCATAAAGGGTATAGTTCTAACCACAAGCACGACTCGTATGCGATCGAATGAAAATCTCGAGCAATGATTTTATTGTATTAATAATACAATATAAATTTCAATAAATAATAATTTTTTATTGAAATAGTTTTGAGAATATGGTGATAAAGTAAATTCGCACACATTTAGATAAGTATTCTAATACATATTATTACATATTTTATAATACATGCAGCATATACGCATATAAACATAAATAAAAGCAAATAGTTAATTAAATTACTAAAATGATATATTAGGTGTGTGCGTGTTTAAAAAATAATTGAAAGTTACTTGTATTTTATTTTCTTATACGAAAATGAACAAATTACATACTAAAAGTACACACTAAAATGTCCTGAAGCAATTACCAAAATTTAAAAACTTAATAATAGGTATAATTTTTACAACTTGTAGCGCAATAAGTATATTAGGTATACTATTATTTACAATGCTACAAAAAAATTGTAAAAACAAATTTTCCTCAATATTCCGCGTATAATTTATAATTCAAAAAAATATTTGATACATTGGTTACAGGGGAGGGGATGAGTGCTTCCGTTGCTCATAAAGTCGATTTAATAAGCATGCCAAGGTTTTATAAAAATTGAAATATTTCAGTAATATGTTCTTCGTAAAATTTTCAAACACTACATGCATATGGATGAGGTAATTATACGATTGAACAATATGAAAGTTACACCTCCAACGTTTAGATTTATTATAGTCTCTTTTCAATGTTTTGTTTGAGAAAAAACATCCTTAATCGAATATGCATATCCTTCAAAAAATACTCTTAAACCAGTTATGGGAACTAAATAGATAATTTAGGTATATAATTAAATAACAGTGAAATTGTATCGAAAAGTTTAAGTATATGAAAACCATTTAAATAAGAAAAAAATGTCAATAAATTACTGTAACATAAATTAATATCTAATTTTTACACACACCTTGGTGCAAGGTTAATTTTTTTTATTACATAACTAATTATGTAGGTGTAGTGAATTATTTATGATAGTTATATTATAATGAAATTAATAGTATACCAATATTAAGCATGCATTAACTTTTTCTGAGCACTATAAATATTAATTGGGTATTACTTAGGTGCCTAAGTATTGAACTGCCAAATGTTTATTGGTTAACGCATACCTAATTTGAAAGAAATTATGTGTACTACATCACGTTATGAAATATTATTATTATTATAAATTGACGTATGTAGTAAGCACGTTTCAATTTTTTAAACATCAAAAACAAGTTAATTTAGGTGTCTTACCTAGATACTATAAAATAAATTAATATACATCATATAAAATGAGATCTTTGATAATTTAAAGTGATTTAATTACGGTTTAATTACGTTTTGTAATTCCTGTCTCAATAAATTCCAAAATTAATTACCACCTGACATGAGCATTTTAATTTATAAAGTATTTTTTATCGACTTAAATAATGCAAAACAATTTGTTTTATTCAATCATTGGGCATCATTTTTATAATTATATCTTATCTGCTGACAATTTGTAATATTTTCATGATAAAATCAATTATTTCATATTTGTAATATCACCATACGGCTTTGCCTTAGCTCACATCGCTTTACCAACCACCCTATTTTTCTTTCATATCAGCATCTTTTGACAAGATTATTCATGGTGCCTATTCATCACAGGTTGGTTTATTATAAATCCTTAGATTATCCATATTGCGTGCATGAAAATTCAAGAATATGTCTCTATCAGTGTTTTTTTCTTTTTTTTGTTCGCTCTACAAGAATTCTTAAGTTAGATTGCATATGGATTTATGACTAAATATTGGTTGATGATCCTCCATACATTTTTTCTACTTGGTTTCCATTGTTTTATTTCAAATTTTCCAGCTCGTTGTGAATTATTATAAAAAAAATTACCCATTAATAATACAACATTGATTCCAAAACGTCTAATGGCAAACAATAATTGCGACTTCAGGCTAAAATCAACGTTCGGGTTCCGTGTCCTTCATTTACCGGTAGTACGCGCGTTCAACATTTAGTTACAATTTACAGTGGTTAATTAAAAAATGTTCTCCGACTCCCCCGGGCACGGTTCCCCTCAAGACCGCCTGTTTCCAAAGTATTATAATATAAAAATATTATTATTGACTATTATCGTCTTTCGCGTTGTATACGTAAAATATGAGTATACTTCGTCCTTCTCTGTCACTATTAGTACTACCAAAACTCGCTAACGCCTAGTGCTTTTTTCTGAATGACGTATCAAAATTGTTTTTATTCTTTATATTACTGTATAAGGTACATGGCGGAATAGTTGCCTAACCCATAATTAAACGACTCGTTAAAAATCGATCGAAACATTATTCTTTCGGTTAAGTATAAAGCTATAATTCTGTTTCTCTAAAAACACATTGTGCTAACATTCATTTTCTTTTTTGTTTTTTGTACCCATTCAACAGGGCACAAACAACGTCTGTGTTTAAATTGCTCGTCTTTAATTAAAATCACTCTGATGATATCTTGCCTTTTGTTTTGGTTACTACATTATTCAACAACCATAATATTCTCCTATTAATCTATATATGAGTTAAAACTAAATATTTTCTGTCGTATTAATGTCAAAGCACTGCAGACATAATATTCGTATTACTTGTGTGCTAAATACATAAACTTACGATAATATACCGATATAGGATTATGATTATGACTATAGTCATGTTATCTATAATTAAAGAGGCAAGTACAAAAACTATAATATTATATATAGGTACTTGCACTTGTTCTTGCTGTGAATAGTCATCGTTTAATACGCTCGTGCACTTACTAACGTAACTCATATTTTACTGACTCATGATAATTTAGGTGCACACTACTGTACAGTGTATAATTTAATCGTGATTACATGGTAATTTATTTTCATTTTTAGTGTTGCCGACTAGGGGTACCTCGTACCTACGAATTATGTGTTAAACAATTTGAACATCACACGTTATTTTCTTAAAATATCAGTTTTTTTAAAGTAAGTTACACTTATTAATGCATCCATATTTTTTTTCAAATACGTAGCAATTTTGTCTGTATTGCTTTTAGCGTCAAATTAAAAAATATACCTATTGTGTAAGTAAATATAAAACTATCCTATAGACTGATCCTACTAGATCAATCATTATAAAAATCTTAATTATGGACATTCGTTTGCCAAATGAATCAATTAATCACTATTTATTGATTAAATTTGAAAATATTAAATTGATTTACATGCACATAAAAATGCCATTTTATTACAGCTAGGTATATCAAAGAAAAAGACGTACAATATCGACAAAACGATAGGATCATATAATTTCCTTACCAAAATTTGAGAATTGAAATTTTTTCCTTGTGACTATTTTGCATTTGAATGTAAAAATACATTTATTATTTGTACGTTAAGTTCTAATATGTAGGTATTGCTGCACTTAAGGTCTCTCTTCGATAGTTATTTAACTAGTAAATAAACTGTTTTATATCTGCAACGAATGTAGTACCAATTAATTTTAATGACAATAATTTGTTTTAATTATTATTATTTATCTGTATTATTTGTATAATGTACCTCTTCTATGTAATTTAATTTTTCCAGATGGGAGACGCCAAGTATGATAATCATGAAAACAGACTGATGTTCAGTTTACAACAAATGATGAACTCTGAACATTTCGCAGACGTTGTTATATGCTGCGCTGACGGATACAAATTAAGAGCCCACAAAGTCGTACTAGCGTACTGCAGTTCTTATTTACAAGTAAGTTACAAACTACTTAGACAGTTGTTTATCTATTTTTTTTTTTTTTTTAATCGATAGTGTACATAACACCGACCTTTTGTGGTTCCAATGCTAAATGTACACCCATACTGCCATGCCTACCCATTTTTATCGACAAGGTTAGATACATTCGTAGGTATACACAATAATATAGTGTAAAGTCGACTATTATTTAGTCAGCAATGGTTTTGATTTTAACTCTAGTAAACTGATATAATTCGCTCACTGATCACAAACATAGAAATTAAAATATTATAAGGTTATCGCTATAACGATTAACGACTATGCACACGTGTATAATAATCGATACGATATTACAATATACTATTTAATAACACCTTACCTACAGATAAGATCGTGTATCGATGTAAATGTATACTATCATTATATTAATAACAACTACAATTACCAAAGAAATTTAATTAACCGCAAATTAATATATCCACAATGTATGGGTACTATAATATAGTAACGTTTCGTAAGTCATTCAATCTAATCAACGTAGATATATGACGTCAAGTCCACGAACTCAAAGCTGTTCTGTTGAACAACTGATACTGCCAATGCTGATAGTAATCCTATTGTGCGAGGCGTTCAAATTTAATCAGAGCTCCGCGGGATCGATTGAAGTTTTTTTTTCGTTTGTTGTCTGTGCGTCAAACGAACAGTGGACTCGTATACCTTTACTCATACACTCGAGCACCGCAGACACGTTTAAATACATAAAATAAAACACCAGTTAAATTATTATAATATATGACAGAATATGATGAATACACCACTCGTCTATGTTTGTATTGCATATATACACGTTTAGGTACCTAGGTACCAATCGACCGAAATCGCAAAACCGTATTCGATGCAGTCGGTTGTTGATGATGTTCCGTCCGATTGTCGGTCATCAGGCTGTTCAAAAACTGCCAGAGAATGAACCACCGGTGATATAGGTACTATTAACGATTTGCCGCCGCATAATCATATACGTCATAAACTCATAATATATAATATCAAAATATACATGTGTCCGTGTCGTGCTTTTCGGATTAACTGTGGCCGCGGCGCGTGTGTCGCGAGTTTATAGGTCATTTTCCAAGTCCACGGTGGACTTAGAACCCATGATACCCATGATACTGTAGTACTGTACTCGTAATCACTTCCACCGAGAGGTGCTGTAGCGGAGAAGTATAAACAGTAGGATTTCGAGAAAAAAAAATTAGAAGAACGATTTCACCACACCGAGACAGGGTGTATATAGGTATTATAATTTATCGACAATCGCGCACGCGTATCATCCCACTCCTCCCACACCCCGCCCAATTGCCACATTCTCTTTTAAAGTACCGGAGACGAATCCCATGTAAACACACACGTGTGCGGTAGATAAACCGAAAAAAAAACGACCGCAAGATCTAGCCTACGTTTGGCTAATCTATACGATATAAGATGTTTGTTATAACATAAAATAATATTATATTATATTATCAATAATTGTTAATGTAGGTACGTACCAATACCGTCATAATATATACCACTACTAAATCCGTCCGCGGGCTCTCGGTCGGTGCTCATAACCCAACAACGTATTAATGTCCAATTCTAATATTCTATATTGATATAGTAATATATCATCGTATTATCATTATCGCTGTCATTTTCCCGTCACAGACGCTGTTTCTCAGCCATCCTGGACCGGACGACAGCGTCACGATCATCCTGCAGGACGTCGGACACGAGGATGTGAGTCGCGTCCTGGAGTTCGTGTACACAGGCGCGGCCGTCGTCCCAGGACACAAGATGGACGGTTTCGTGACGGCCGCAGGTACCCTGGGAATAGGGCCACTGCTGGACCCGCGACGGCACTTGGAGATGTCAACGGTCCAGCCACAAGCTCCTCGCCACCCTTGCTCTCCGCAAACAGTCACGTATGACCCTACACCCCTGACGACGCCACCGCAGCAGCAGCAGCCCCCTTATTGTAGGGTCCGTCAGCCACCCAGAACCACGGGCATCTTGACGCCGTCGCCGTGGGCCCAGAATTCACGGCCACCTTGTGCCACTCCCAGATACTCGGCTCCGAAGACCGTGCAATCTGACCCTCTGGTGATACCGGTGCACCCGCCGACCAGAACCGCAGTTCAGGTTAGTTGTAATTAAGTATTTTCATTTTCGGACATTTCATAATACCACTGCTTTAAAATACAAATTATTACGGGTTTCAAACTTAAGCTTATTCGAACAGGTCCCTAATATGCCATTATTTTTTAGCAAATTTTGACTCTTCTTTTAAAATGGTAGAGATACGAAATTCAGAATACATCTCAAAAAGAAATTATTATTACTATCATACTGTTAATTAAAATTGAGTTTCAATAAATTATTAATTTTCGTCCGCCGACTAAAGTTGTACCGACAAAAGTATAATAGCATGATACTTAATTTTTTTTTTTAAATTACATTTTAAAGTACTGCAATTTTTGCAGCATCTCAATTAAGAGAACGTAAATTATAAACACCCAAATATTATACATGATTACCAAAATTCCATACTTGTGAAATTAAAAATTTCATGTATAATTATACTTAAACTATTCCTAAATCAAAACAGAATTTAGAAGGTGAAAATCACATGTCATGCTGGTCTCTGACGATACTTAATTTCAGTACGAAGAGAGAAATTGAAAAATTAGATACATAATCATCTGTATATTTTGTGCTAGTGCGCGTATTAAGAAATAAAAAAAAATGATAAATAAAAAAACTGTTCTCGACATTTACGAATTCGTTTGGCGGAGTATCTAAATACGATAGTACGGTACAGCAAAAATAAAAAATACATTTTGTTTGATATCATTAATCAAATGTAAAAGTTCTATCAAAAAAAAATTGTACAGGATACATTTGCCATAATATTTCTCACGGAGTTAAACTTTATCTGCTCAATACTTAAAGTTTTTAAGCTGGAACTTTTTTTTAATCTAGTATGTGGTTTCGTAGTTTTAAACAAAATAATAAAATTATTGTTTCACCCTGTTTTTGCCTTGTATAGTTATGTCCACTAATATTTTAAAACTATAATACATAATAATATGTAAACTAATAAACTATAGTATAATATTAAGGTATATGAAGTATAATATAATGATTATAATGCAATTGAGTTGTATTGATTATAATAAATCATCTATCATAATTATTAATTATATAATTAAATTCAAAAAAACATATAGATTTATGGTGTTCATCGCTATACACACAATAATTGTTATCTTGTCAACACATTTTAATAACAAAACTTGTTTAAGTTATCTATAGTTATTAGTCATTACATTTTATAATTTACAACATAAGATATTATATGAGAAATTTTGACATTAATTTCACTTGTCAAGTTTACTATAATTTCCGTTCGAAGTCTCAAGATGGTGCTAAAAGTTTTTTGGTAGATACCTATTAGTTATTGTAGATTTCGCTTAAATCTCTATAATGTAGTGATTATTTCTTACAACCGGTCGTTATACAGATAGATGTGCGTCTGTGGCCGATAATCGACTCGATTTCTATACTGTTCAA